>JAUZST010009309.1:0-38248 GCA_034779995.1 Parotocinclus haroldoi
CCCGGCAGGTAGGACTAAACTATGTGCATTGTGCTTGTATGTTGTGTTATTTGGCACTATGTATTTTTTGTGTATGTGTCCTAATTCTAAATATATTGGGTGTTACATTATTAGAGATACACAGTCAGCGAAACATTCTAATGTCATTCTCAGAAAAGAAATTGTTTAAAAATACGGTTACAGAACAAAATGAATTGAATAACGGCTCTGATGTTGGTGTGAAATGTGTTTTGAAGGATTCAACTTTTGCATTGTTTGTATGCTAACATTTTTTAGTATGTATATTGTTGGAGTCTGCTGCTTATTTTATCAATAGTAATGAACATTAATGATATATTGTTTATAATTGGACTAAAACATTTCAGAATTGGATTGGTAAGTCCACAATCCACTTTTCCACTGACATTAATTCAAGTCATTTTTTTTTTGGTTTCACTTGAAAGACAATCCTATGTAGGCACTGCTAGTAAATCAGCTTCCGCGTTTTTTTGCGTGTCATAATCATTTTGCATGCAAACCTATTTATGAACCAAATGCCTTAGTAAACTGACATCTATTACATTTATTTAAGACACCACTAATCATGGTTTTAGGTTGTATAATGAAATATGTGTACCCCTTCTTGTAAAGCACTGATATACTTTATATGTAAGCTAAGTTTGAATGTCATTTTGTTTTCAGTGTTTGAATCATTTCAGTGCTTTTCTTAGAAGCAAAATGTCTGGCCATTAAAAGAAACTGCAGCCTCACCTTTGTTTGTGCTTCTTTGTAGAGAAAATGGTAACAGCAACAAGATACCAGGAACTAGGAAAAGCACTCTTGTGCTGCCCTCTTGTGTAGAAACACATTAACTACATGGACCGGTGGAGTGGCGAAACCATTAAGTCAGAGACTCATGGTAAGGAATAAAAAGCCAATGCCATGAATATTAGATAGATGGACAATAAATGAATTTAATGTGATTCTCACCAGGAGAATCTGATACAGATGAATAAATGACTGTGTACCAGGAAGGCTACTTATATGCCAGGCTGTTGCACATTACCAGATAGGAGGGTATAATTTAAAAGTGACTGAGCAACAGATTCTGCAGGTCTACCGAAGCTATATTTTCAACAAATACATTATGGCCATTGATAAAGAAATGCACCAATAAGATTTTTTTTTACTTGGGAACTTGCTGTGTGTGGCTCCCCAGATCATCACACCAGCAGTTGAGGCAAAAGCAGAATTGAAGCACTAACCACAAGGCATATATCATTCTAGTTCGTAGCAATCTGGCTTTCTCTGTAAAAGAAAGCAACGGTGGGTGGTTGTCAATGGCAGGACAAGTAATGGGTGCTGTGACAAGAACATTTTTACACAATAAAACTGTGCGAGCTGTTTGTGCTTGTTAGAGGTTTAAATGATCGTCTCTACTGGTTGTTTGTCTGGGCAGACTAGAATGGTGTCTCAAAAAAACACTGCTCCCAACACCTACAGCCTACCACCTACAACACCAACAGTTAGGTCAGATGACGGGCAATTCGTTGAAACATCATATTTTAGTATTTAGTTTACATTTGGTGAAATTAACCGGTATAAATCAAATTTGAATCAGATATACAAATATGCAAATATATGTGTTTTACTTACAATAAACATTATACAGTCTTACAAAGTAAACCAAAACTATTCAAACATATTTAACATTGCAAAATGGAATTACTGTTTACAAACACAGATGCTGCACATGGATGTTTCACACAACCCATTAGAGAGCTACAAATTGTTTTAATGTCATATACAGTAGCCTTTAAGTTATATATATATATATATACAGTCGATTCTGGTTAATTGGACCAACTCGGGATGTGATAGTTTTGGTCCTAATAACCAGCTGGTCTGATTAAACGAACATGCCCTATGTTACAAGACAGGACATGCTACAATTTATGTAACACATATTAAATGTTTATTTAACCTTTATTGTGCGATTTACACGTATAGCGAACGTACAAACAAGAACTACTTTTGCTTACGAACTTGGTTCATTAAACTTTTCCTCCCATAAATCGCTAATCCGCTTTGTATCCGCTAGGTGGAGACTTGTGGCTTATTTTTCTCTCACGTTCTTTGGTCCAACTAAAATTACACGTATATAATAGGATTTGTTTCGGTACTTCAGGATTTGGTCCGAATAAGCGGCAGGTCCCATTAACCGGTGGTCCAATTAATAATAATAATAATAATAATAATAATAATAATAATAATAATAATAATAATAAAAGATTAATGATAGTGATATATATATAAGCTTATGGCAGCTTATACGCAGCTCACAACGTGTCCTGTCTACTATGACTACTCTGTGTCCTATGACTTATGACTAACCATGTACATTTTTGATATGTGGGATAGACTTCATTCTGTACCACTGAGCATTTTACGCATGGTACCTAGCAACACTACACAACTTTAACTGACAGATTTCCCATAGAAACCTTTAAGCTCTTGTAGGGTAGTGAGTCATAACACCCCAGTATTGTGTTATACCAGTGGTTCTCAAATTTCTTTGACCAACTACCACCCATTATCCAGTAAAGAGCTCTCATCACAGAAACTCATGGACTACACACACACTTGTACACAGTAGCCATTTTCTTAAGGTTTGTCCTTGAAATGTGCATGTGCAGCACTCACATGGTTTCTTAGATCTGCTGGTTTTGTGCTGTTGTTGTTTGGAATTTCATTGCACACAACCCATTGTGATCTCGATTCTTCCTCTGTCCGACTAAAGTTGAATTCCAAACTTCAAATTTTATTAAACCAAAATTATGAAATCATAGATGTATAACTTGTAAGTACATTTTCCAAGGTTATTTGGTGAACAACCTCAAGCTGCTTCATGTACCAACAGGGGGACATGTAACACAGTTTAAGAACCATTATGCTATGCTGTCAAGCAGTAAATCTCATTTGAAGATGGCTTAGAAATATTTCCTTTCACAAATTTCAAATAATGCATCTGGGTCTGACAATGTCATATAGATGAACAGTGTCAGCAAAGAGGCTGCAAGCTGAAGGCTGGAGAGACAGAAGGATCTTGCAGGATATTCATGTTTTTATTTACAGCTGTTAGCAGACCCCTTATCTAGTGTGTCTTAGAGAAGTGCTTTGGATTGTAGGATTTTATAGCCAAGTCCCCATGCTAGTACATGTAGAACAAAGTAACCAGTCCTTGATTAACATGAATGGCTACAGAGCGAGAAAAGCAGCGGACCCAGCACTGAACCTGAGGGAGTCCAGAGAATAGATCACAAGCTACACATGTGGATCTTCTCTATAATACCTGATGACACTGTTCCTCCAAATACAAAGCAAACTATTGTCAAGCTGGACCTGTCATTCCAAGGCCAAGAGGGATCAGAACTGATTAATGTCTCACTGTTCAAGCAGCATGGAGCTTCTCTGAAATAGCCACAACATCCCGTGGTGATCCCAGTGCCCAGACTGGGTAATTAAGACAACACAGAGCAACAAGTGGATATCCACCTTCTCCATCCCTTAAAAACAAAGTGGTTCTCCCATCATCATTCAGTAGTTTGATTATTATTGATTGGTTCACATTGATATGTACAGTATGTGCAATACTGTATGTGTGTGTCAAATAAAATATAGAAATATCCAAATGTTTTACTGAAGTGTCATTATTGTAATGTGGCCTTGCTGTGGTTTCACTCCAGTTATGTCAAAAGACACAGGCATGCTGCATGGACATTCACAAAGGCTGAAAAAAGGTTTCTTTGTCATTAGTAGTCTTCGTATGACCATTATGTGGCTTGTCGTTCACAGTACCGGTTTCTCTGAATATGAGGGCTGTGTGAAATTTATGGCTTTATTGTTGAAGTGGCCAGCTATGATGCGGCAGCTGTCTTCCCCAGAATCATCAAACTTGTCAATTTCATCTTCGTTTACCTGTGACAAACAACAAAAGTTTTGAAATTTCTGTGTTGATAACTTTAAAAACCACAAGAGATATTGCAAACCATACTGCAGACCAACATATTGCAGACTATTAGTCGATTTCGATCAAATAAGACCAGGAACAATTCTGGTCTTATTTGATATGGAATCTGACCACCTTCCTATTGGAAAACTTGCTCTTGATCCAATGTGGCTGCTTTCAAGATGGTGGCCATGTTCCAGGAATAGAATAAAAGACCCTGCTTTTGACTCACCCTGCTTGTGAAAACACGTTTCAATCTATTGCCACCAACGGTGTTTCTTGAAAGTCAAGTCAGAATAATTTATATAGGGATTTTTACAATAAAGCATTGTCTCATAGCAGCTTTCAAATTTTAGATCATTTTCTATTAACTAGGGCCAGACCCAAATTGAGCAAACCTAGGGCATCTGTGTCTAAGAAAAAATCCTTAAATGTCCCAAGAAACCTTGGCATAGTTTCTAAGTTTAAGATTTTTTATTTAAGTTTAAGAATAATTTATGTAGTCATATAAGTTTGTAGTAATTGTTGACACATTTAGAATTGATCCCAGTTAAACTAATTAATTTTTCTCTCATTATAATTATATATTTTTTTTCATAATTTCATAATTGGTCATTTGTTTATTGATGAACATGAACCAATATAACATATCTGTGGGTGGGAAAAGTATGTGAACTTTTCCCAAAAATGTTATTTTTCTAACAAAACCTCAGGTCCAGATAAACAGATTAAACTTTCTGGGATTTTATAACCTGAATTATTGAGCATGCATCATTTTGTGAATTTAGCTTTTTTTTGTCCATAACAATAATTGTACCGTTACATTTCCGGAGACTGTTATTTAGCCTTGGATGTCAGAATCTCATTCCTCCATAGAAAAGCCTTTAACTTGGTGGGTTATCTCACATTAAATGTGTCCAAAACATTTTTATTCAATTAATGTCAGGACTTTATTGTTCTCTAACCTTCTGTTTTTGGTAGAATCATTTGTGTGCTAAGGGTAGTTCCATAAATTGCCACGAGCCACATTCTACTGAGATTCAGTTCATAGACAGAAATCATGACATTTTTTCATTATTTGCTGAAATAGTTTTAAGATTCATTGTTCCATAAATGAAAATTAGCTCTCCTGGCTCAGATGCAGCAAACAAGCTCATGCCATGATAGTACATCAACATGCTTCACATGTGGGTTCATGTTCTTATTCCAGAATGCAGTGAGTCCTTTCTCTAGACATATACACTTATATAAATCCTAAAGATGGTCTCATCTATTTTAAAAATGGTTCTATATTAGCCTTCTGCTTTGTCCAAGTAATGTCCAGCAGATGAGAATGGCGTGGTCTTTGTACAGTCGTGGCCAAAAGAATGGCGAATTAACGATGACGCAATTTTTTATTTTTTTTTTCAAAGTTCGCTGCCTAGTTTTTTTAGATCCTTTTGTTGGATGTTTATATGATATAATGAAGTAAAATGATAAGCATCCCATACGTTTTTATTCATACATTTTATAAAAAAAAAAAAGATTTCTGCTATTCACCTCGGTATGCTGGATATCAGCTTCTGGGCAACATCTTGAATGATGGCAAGCCATTCCTGCCTGCTCAGTTTGCCTGGAGTTGATCCCAGTATCTGGGTTTTTGTTTGTCCATCCTCTTTTTGAGCACTGATGTCACCACAATAGGATTGAGATCTGGAGGAGTTTCATCTTCAAGAAGATGAACCATCCTCTGCTTAACCCAACAGTCACGCCTGAGTGCCATATCATTGATTAAAAACACCAGACTGTAATTTTGCCTTCAGATAAATGCCTTCTGACACCTGACAGGTTGTGGTTTGTCTCTCTTTGGACTACCGTCGGTAGGTACTCACTGCTGTTGATTGAACCCTACAAGACTGAGCAAGACTTGATGAAAACTTAATATAGAAAGTTAAAGAATATGCAAAATATAAACAGATATATAGAATTCCTAACTCACATTTTGAGTCATTGCACACATATACTGTACAGGGGCAGGCAAAAGCATGGCACCCTTGGTCAGAGGTACTGTGAACAGTTGAAGATGAAACACACTTTTTAACATTTTAATCAATATAATAGTGGTATTTTATTTTGAACAATTTTAGAGTAAAAAAAGGAAAGGAATACCTTGCAAAAGTACAGGAACCCTAGGAGATGTGAGCTCTAAAGATAACTTTGACCGAGGTCTTAGACCATAATTAGCCAGTTAGGGATATGGCTTGTTCATAATCATCATGAACCCTCATCATTAGCCAGACTCCTCTAACCTTGTCCTAAAATACAGCAGCCAAATGCATTTCTAAGTAGCTGCCTGTCATTATTCAAATGTTTGAGGCCCAGTTTCAGGTTGCCATTTACTCAGTTCAAAATGTCACTAAGAAATGGCAGTAAACAAGAACAGTGGAGGTCAAGATAAGGTTTGGATGACTGAGAAACAGTTGCTGTTTTGATTGCTAGAAAGGTAAATAATAGCCTCCACTTGACTGCAAAAAACCTTCAGGAAGATTTAGCATACTCAGGATTTGAGGTACATTGTTCGAGTGTTCAGCTACACCTGTACACATATGGCCTTCATGGAAGAGTCATCAGGGGAAAACCTCTAATGTATCCTCACAACAACAGTGCCAAAATTTTGCAAAAGAACATCCAAACTAGCCTGATGCATTTTGAAGTCCTGTGGTTCAGTGAGGTTAAAATAAAACTATTTGGCCACAATGAGCAAAGGTATGTTTGGATAAAATAGAGCACAGAATGTCATGGATAGAACACATGGATAGACATATCCTGAACATCCTTTGTAAATCTCAGATAATCTGCTCTGTTTTGCAGCTCTATAAGCGATACCTTGGTTCTTCTGGGATAAATATACATTATATATGATTTTTATAATCATAACAGTATAATCATTAGATGGGTCAATGATTGGCAGCGATATATGGTCAGGACATGTCCTTGTGAGTAAAAACAAAGGAAGTTGCTGTGACACACATCACGTGGGCAATGATGGATATGATCCCAAACTTTGAATTATACTGCTCCTATATTGAGTAACTGGTTTTGCCAGCATTATGTCAGGCTAAGAGCTAATCATGAGAAATGATCAGTTACTATATCAGTTCCTTCATCCTCAAAGAATTGCTTGCATACCCTCGCCACATGAGGCAGGGCACCAGGAGGAACCCAGCACCCACTGCACCAGTGTAGGGTCTGACAATGGGTCCAAGGATTTCAGGACGATACCTAATAGCAGTCAGGGTGCTGTTGTCTAGCCTGTAGAGGTCTGAGTTCGGAGACCATGATTGACCCACCACCAAGCTGGTCATGCTGAATAATGTTGCATGTGGCATAACCTTTTCCACCTGCTCTCATGTGTGAAAATGGATTCTATGGCAATGCTAATCGAGCCCTACTGTGCTGGGCAGTGAGGACAGGGCCTACTACAGGACTCAGGCCACCCTCATTAAGCTTGTTTCTGATTGATTGTTCAGACACGTACACCCCAGTGGTCTTCTGGAGGTGATTTTGTAAGGTTCTAGCAGTACTCATCCTGTTCCTTCTTGCACAAAGGAGCAGATACTGGTCCTGCTGAGGGGATAAGGCCCTTCTACAGCCTTGTCCCCTGCTTCTAGAGTAACTGCCTGTCTCCTGACATCTGCTTCATACTCTTAAGTCTGTGCTGGAACACAGCAACACTTCTGCCAATGGCTTTTGATTCTGGAGAGCAACGTTAAATAAACATCAAACAAACTACCAATTCCTATACTACACTATAAGTGTGTGCAAATCAATTTTAAGAGACTACAAATAAACCAAATTGGGGACAAATATATTCAAACTACCTTATGTATATGGAAGAAATATGATACACTTTGTGTCAGTGTTAATAGACTCTGTGCTCTTGATAATTAGTATTTTATCTTTCTGTCCAAGTTTATTTACCAGTGCTAGCCCATACACTAAGGCTACGTTCACATTACAAGCCACATTGCTCAGATCAGATTTGGCTATCTTGATACGTTGATACTTATATAGACAGCGTCTTCGTCACCAACAATAAAAACAGTCATATTTGCGAGATGCCTCAATGTACAAAGTTGCAATGGATGCTTTAGCAGCTTATATGTGGAACAGAAAACAGAAATCTTTATTTTTCTTGAACATTGTAGCCACAGTTTGCCATTTCTTTGGCAATTATTTCAAACTCAACTCTATTTCAGTCGATTCCTTCCAGTTTTGCATAAATGGATTCATTTCCCCAGATATCAAGCAAATCGCCAATTTCTTCGTTCTTCCCTTGATTTGCCATTTAGGCGCATGCTTATGGGCAAAAAGTCACATGTAATTCGATCTGAACATTCTCACTGAAATCGCATGTCCACAAATCGGCTATGTATCTGATCTGGAGCCACATATGATAGTGACTCAAGTCTTGTTTACACAGAAAATAACCAAATCTGAGCCACATCAGAGCAAAAAAAAAGTCACTTATAATAGGAGTGTAGCCTAAGATGTTCCTCTGCTTCAGCTCCACCCAAAGCTGTACTTCAATCACTTTGTCACGCAATATACTGTCACGCAGACCACAGAGGGCAGTAACTCTCTACCTCCTCCGGTTGTCTAAGAATGCCACCAAAACTTTCTTGGCAAGAATACAAAATCTTTCAGTGCCTCTGGGTACTGGACTACATAATGTGTATTTTTATATGGTTATTATTCAATATTCTTTATCCATTTTCACTATTGTTGTTATTATTAAATATGCTCCCTTTGATAATATTTATTTAACTTTTTTCATATGAACAATTAACTTACTAATCAGATAACTTACATATTCCATTTAAGCTGCCGCCCAAAAAAATATAATGATTTGCAAATTCTTTTCAACCCACATTCAGTTGAATACATTACAAAGATGAGATATTTATCGTTTGAAGGGTTAAACTTTGTTTTTGCAAATATTCACTCATTTTGAATTTGATGGCTGCAGCACATTTCAAAAAAAGTTGGGACGGGGCAATAAAAGACTGAAAACGTTGAGAAATGCTCAAAAAACACTTGTTTGGAACATTCCACATGTGAATTTAAACTGGAAAAGGACTGTCCAGATTGTTATTAGTATAACAGCCAGCATCTCTGATGCTATGGAGGTGTGTTAGTGCCCATGGCATGGGTAACTTGCACATCTGTGAAGGCACCATTAATGCTGAAAGTTACATACAGGTTTTGAAGCAACATGTACTGCCATCCAAGCAACTTTTTTTTCAGGGACGTCCCTGCTTAATTCAGAAAGACAATGCCAAGTCACATTCTGCACGAGTTACAACAGCGTGGCTTCCTAGTAAAAGAGTGTTAGTTCTAGACGACCTGTCTCCCATTGTAAATGTGTGGTGAATTATAAAGTGCAAAATACGACAATGGAGACCCCGGACTGTTGAGCAACTGAAGTTGTACATCAAGCAAGAATCAGAAATAAGTGCACCTACAAAGCTTTAACAATGTGTCCTTAGATACCAAATGCATACTGAGTGTTGTTAAAAAGAAAGTTGATGTAACACAGTGGTAAACATGCCCCTGTCCCAATTTTTACCTGTTTGAACATGAAATATCTGAGCTTTGTTGTGTATTCAATTGAATATGGGTTGAAAATAAATTTCAAATCATCATATTCTGTTTTTTCCCTTATGTTGTATACAACATCCTAACTTCATTGGAACTGGGGTTGTAGCTTTATAACGTCCTAAAGTTCAAATCGTGTGAGCTGAGAAAAAACAACTGTGAGACAAATTTCCAGCT
Source organism: Parotocinclus haroldoi (assembly GCA_034779995.1). Taxonomy (NCBI): domain Eukaryota; kingdom Metazoa; phylum Chordata; class Actinopteri; order Siluriformes; family Loricariidae; genus Parotocinclus; species Parotocinclus haroldoi. Next base: position 9,803 of record JAUZST010009309.1, read on the forward strand.
GAGTTTTAATCACTTCAAGACTATTCTGTTTCCCTGAATGACAAAATGGCAATAATTTTATTTCAGACAAGCCATGAACAAGTTGTGGCATAGAAAAGAAAACTTGCCACAGACCAGAGGAATCAGAATTCCTCCAAGAGGATCTGGTATTGTTTGCACCAACAGCCAACAGAATTCAGTGAATATGTGAGATGTGGCAGATTTTTTTAATGTTTTTTTTTTAAATACTCGGTGATGAGAGGATTCCAATGAAATATCCCCTAATTTCTGTGAGCAGTGTAATTACAAAACCAAAGCATACACAATACCCTGGTGTGTGTGTGTGTGTTTGTATCTAGCTTTGTGAAAACAGCATAGTGATTTAATAGAGCAGCATTGGACTCGTATATAGGCAGAGGAACAATGGTGCATGCATTATTGGCCCTTCGGTATTCTAACAGTAGTGCAAAGTCACAACTTGCGTAAAAGCTCAGTATTTTGAAACCAAATCTCAGTTTATCTGCAGTACATGGCTGATAGAACAATAATTTCAGCACACATAACCCAACAACAGAAACAACAGAAGCCCTGTTTACTAATAACTCCCATATAATGATAGCCCAAGTGCAGACTCTTCAAGCAGGGAACATTTTAGAATTTTTGATATTTTTTTACCTATGCCTCCATTTAAAGGCAACCATGTATGAACTTGTCATTTATTTCCATATCGATTCTCCAGTAACACCTACGGAGAGCATGATTTTGAATCTGATGCTTTGGCAGTTCCCCAAACCATAACAAAATCTAACTTTTATTAAGACAAATTGTATTATCATTATTTTAAGACATTATTTGTCACACAGTTAGGAATAAACTATAGTTACGATGTCCAGTTTTGGGTTGAGCTACGGTACAAGCTTATTCATTTAACTACTGCTCACAATGTGCGTTTGAAATGGGATGTAAGGAATTGTAGTTGCATTTTATTAAGATGTGTAGAGGCATCTGTTGATTCTTCTTGAGAGCGTTTAGTTATTCCAGTGGCTGCTGTTTTACACATTAAAAACTGAAGAGTGCCATAATGCATGTCACTTGCAGTAATTCCAATATAGAGGCAATTTATTCCTTTTTTTCTTTCAATTAGTAGTTTTGAATGAAAGTTAAAATAAACTGTAGTGGAGATGGCAAGCAAACGATGTGTACTTGGAGTGGGGGTCAAAACATGCACAACTACATAAAGGGGAATTGCAGAAGTTTGGGAACCAAACAGCTGTACCTTGTTCTGGAAATTCTTATTGGAATCCTATCTGGGCCTTTCCTAATCCATATCTCTACATTCAATCCACCTGCTTGCCTGTTTGCAGACTAGGCAGGGTATTGCCTCTCGATCTATTTGAGGGGAATAATTACATAAGCACTGTTTCATGTGGATACTAATCTTTAGTGTCAGTAACTGAATTTTCTTTTACAGTCATGCTCCATGTTCACAAATTTTTTGAATATCTACTATACACAGCCACCACAGAATATTATAACCACCCCTTCCATCTGCCCTCACTATCGAATATATCATCTCTGTTTACCATATGATAGAACTTTGTAGTTCTATAGTTATACTCTATAGTTCATCTGTTTCTTTGCATATTTTGCCTCCTTTTACCATGTTATTCAATGACAATTGAATAGATCAGGTATCATTTGGGTGGTGGATCATTCTCAGAACTGCTTTGAAACTGATGTAGTAGTGTGTTAGTGTGCTAATGGAACAGACACTGAAGTGCTGCTGGAGTTTTGTTAAACACCTCAGGGGTACTGCTGAACTGAGAATAATCCACCAAACAGAAACATCCATCCAACAGCATCGAGTAGGCAGTGTCCTGACGAACACAAACAGTGCAGCAACACAATGTTGCAACCTCTGTCTCTGACTTTACATCGACCAGGTAGGAGTGGACAGAGAGTGAAGTGTGTAAAAATTCGATCGGCACTGCTGTGTCTGATCTAATCACACCACCACCATGTCACTGTGTCACTTCTGTGCCATGTTCAATTGAAGAACAGGGTGAAAGAATGCAGAGAAACAGATGGACTACATGCTGTTATTGCAGAATTCCAGAGTTGCCATAATAGACAGTGAGTGTGTAACATTCCGATATGACTGCGTACAGTTGACTATTAAAGACATTTGATGACAGAATTCAACTACTGCCCTAAATTCCAAAGAAACCTTCAGTGCAAGTTTGTTAGTAAAACAGGAATTCATTTTTGTTTTTGTCAGTAAAGTGAGATGAAACTGTTCATGAAAAATTGCCAGCATGCTTCAGTCACGTTAGATAAAGATTAAATTAAAAATAAAACATTTCTCAAGTATCACGTCAAAAACCTGCACAAGATATCCTACGTTTGAAAACATACAACATTAGTGCTTTTTTCAGAAGAGCATTGAACACTTTACTGCACTGTACTGCACTGTACATGGTACCATTTATCAGCCAATGGTTGTATGTTGCTTGGTACAGTGCTGCAGAGATCATCCACTACTTCCTGTACAGCAGAATGGACAGCTTCCATCAGCTAAATGTACAGTACCATCCTACATGGTAAGGTGTGAAAGAATAAAGTCACCAGATTGTTACAGGTTGTACCTAATCTGTGGGTAAGTGACTAAAGTGTGTCAGGACACATCATTCTTGGGCAACATCATTTTTTTCTTGTAGAAGATAAATATTTCGAATGCTGAAACTACTGAACATTGCTTCCACTGATAAAATACACCAAAGCTGAGATAAGATGCTTTGGAAATGTTTTAACCGGCAAAAAGATTCTCATCTTGCATAAGCCTGTAGTAACTGCCTCTTTGTAAATGATCAGAGGTAAGCCATATAGAGGCACAAGGATCAGCAACAGTAAAGTAACACTGCAGTAGCTGTCTTGCCAAATACTTCTTCAGAAACATTCAGTTCTGTTGCTTTTCTTCATTGGAAAGCCACTATCAGCTTTGCAATACCGTACTGAAATTCACAACACAAAAGAGAAACAAATAAAAAAGGAACCCTGCAGGACTGAAGGAAGAAGAACGTTAAAAAAATAATTTTAAAATGGGGGCAAGCAAGGGTAAAAAAGGAAAATACATCAGGCATGCCTACTGGCAGTGCTGACACAGACCCGCATACTTTATCGTTTCCAACGAGAAGCCCACTCTTAAAATAGAGACTAGACTTTTACAGTATTCATGATCAAGCAAAAACAATATTCATAATAATTTCGTTAAAAAAAATAAACTTGAAAGCACACCTTGTTTGTCACGCTGCTGTGTTTTTCCCCCACCAGACCGGCCATATGCATATGCAAAACAGACATAAACCCCACCCTGCCCCAGCAGACTTCTAATGCTTGGTCAGTTTGAACATAAGCACCATGAGGGGAAAAAGACAGAAGGACAAAACAAAAACAACAAGCAAACAAATAACCCAGAATAACTCCCCAAATACTGTATTCAAGTTGAGATGTGCCGAGTCCTTCTTTCATAGAACTGTCCACAGATTCTCCTTTCTTACGGTGATGGAGAAAACGTAGGGAGAGATGGAGAGCAGCCGTGCGCTCTTCCTCTCCTCCGCTTTTCTCACGTCAAGTAACAGTTGGCTCAGTGCTGGTTTAAATGTGTTGCATGATTCATTTCTTTCCGTCTCTTTTACTCATTGGCCCCTTTGTGGGAAGGGTAGTCACAGTTTCAGGTAGGCTTGTGTTAATTTGTCCTCTGTTGCATGCGTGATCTCTCTTGATCGCTCTCACTTGATGGACAAAGCACTCGACATTCGTCAGTCTGGTGTTAAGGCTACTCGTATTCAAGGAACTGCTTGTGGTAGAATAACAAATACCTGTAAAAGAGAGAAAAGCACAATTACTGAGTGCAACAACTTCCACCTCCATGTGAGCAAGGATTACCCATGTCAGTTCAAAATCAGGATGCTGACAGCAAGACACTAGCATGCTGCATGTACATGTGCAGTAGTGCATCCTACCTGGCTACATGAACCAGAGAATACATGAAAGGTGTGGATAATATCTGACTCAATAATGTTAAGATTTATCCACTGTAAAGGTGATTTGTTTTGTTCAATTTGAAGTTTTCCATTCCTGTTTAAGCTTCTGAACCGGACTAGCTAATGTTTGTCATGTGTCTATAAAAGTATTCAAAGAACTACTAGCTACTAATTAGAATGGTATTTGAAAAAAAAGCTTCAGTCAAGGTATACATGTTACATGTATGTAATCGATAAAAATAACCCAGTTAAACAGATTATACTTGCCCATTTATTTATTGAGTAAAATTATGCAATATTACATATTTGTGAGCAGCAAAAGTATGTGATCCTCTAGGATTGGCTGTTAATACGAAGGTGAAATTAGAGTCAGGTGTTTTTCATCAATGGGATGACAATCAGGTGTGAGTGGGCAGCCTTTTTTATTGAGAGAACAGGGATCTATCAAAGGCTCTTCACAGCACATGTTTGTGGACGTGTATCATGGCACAAACAAAGAAGATTTCTGAGGACCTCAGAAAAAGAGTTGTTGATGCTCATCAGGCTGGAAAATGTCACAAAACAATCTGTAAAAACTTTGGACTCCACCAATCCACAGTTAGACAGATTGTGTACAAATGGAGGAAATTCAAGACCATTGTTACCCTCTCCAGAAGTGGTCGACCAACAAAGATCAACAAAGAGCAAGGTGTGTAATAGTAGGACCCCAGAGTAAAGTCTGAGCAACGGAAGGCCTCTGTCAAATTGGCTAATGTTAAAGTTTATGAGTGCACCACCAGGAGAACACTGAAAACAATGGAGTGCATGGCAGGGCTGCAAGGGAAAGCCACTGCTCTCCAAAAAGAACATTGCTGCTTGTCTGCAGTTTGATAAAGATCACGTGGACAGAAGCCAGACGGGTATTGAAAGAATGTTTAGTGGACAGATGAGTCAAAAATAGAACTTTTGTTTTAAATGAAAACTGTTATGTTTGGAGAAAGGAAAACACTGCATTGCTGCATGAGAACCTTATCCCATCTGTGAAACACGGTGGTGGTAGTAGTATCATGGTTTGGGCCTGTTTTGCTGCATCTGGGCCAGGACGGCTTGCCTTCATTTATGGAACAAAGAAATCTGAATTATATCAGTGAATTCTAAAGGAAACTGTCAGGACATCTGCCCATGAACTGGATATCAAGAGAAGGTGAGGGTAAGTCTGGCCTTGGCAACACACTCGGCAACCTTTTCTTTTATTCAAGGGTAGTGGTTTGGTGAAGCCATTTATTAGCAAACAATTGTGTTGCTCTGAAATAGTATGGCCCTGCCCAAGTGAAAAAAAAAATCACCTGCTTGAGCAATACTAGAGCCAATCATAAGTATGGACTTTATAAAGCAATGAGCACCTCCCAAGCATGAGAACTCCTTACAATTAAGGTAACTAAACTCTAAAACGGGTAGAACTACAGTCTTTGTACCATACAGAAAGCTATAAATAGCATTAGTATACGTCAGTAGAAAAAAGAATAGAACAATAATATCCTGTCAGCTCAAGGTTGATGGAGGGCTGACTAATTAATTTCCTTGTATGCAGAAAATAAAAAAATCACTGCTCACCCTTCGCTATCCAGCACGTCCTTGATGCTGGCCTTGGTGATTATGGCATCATCACATTTAAACCACTGGTCCTTGTGCTGGCGGATAAAACTGGTGTAATGTCCGCTTTCCAATGTGCCCTGGTGATTCACCACAGCAAACAGCGCATACCTGGGTAAGGAAACACACACACACACACACACACACACACACATATATATAATAAATACAATACAACCAGACAGTTTTTAAACTGGAGATAATAAAGTAAGGAGAGAGGAGGAGAAATGGGTTGCAGAGGGCGGTTTTAAAAGTCTTACAGATGGTGAACAAATCCTGAAAGCATGTGACTTCAACCACTTTACACAAGAGGTTCAAATATCAGAGGTGGGACAGCTGAAAGAAGTCTATAAGCTGTCAGAGGTGCATGGCTGTACCAGGGCCATGGGCTAGTATTGGATGGTATCCAGAATTCTAGAAACGAAGATAGTTCGATAGTAGGTGTGACAAGTAAATAGGCCAAAAATGAAAAGCCAAACTCTAGAGCTTCTAGAATTTAAATTCCCATAAAATTCATTTTAATGAAAATGACAGGTTTTAATAACATAAACACAAAGTGATTCAAACCTGTTTGTTTCCTTTGCTGACATTACACGACATTAGAAAGGTAATCTGTTATTTAGTTACCAATAGTAAAATCTAGGGTTAATTTTCTTTAGTAGGTGTCACTAAAAACTAATTTAAAAAATGCAAATATGAAATACAACCAAACCTTTCTTTCAGCTTGGTGTAGGTTCAATTTAGGTCAAATTTTTTCATGGCATCACAAAGCAAAATGTGTCGCTGAACCACTCACACAACACCAGTGCTTGTGAGAAGCATGTTAAGAAGTCAGTGAGTCTTAAACGATATTAGAATTTGTGTTATTGTAAGAATCGACAGAGTACTGTCAAATTATGATACAAAAAAAAAAAAATCTATGAAAAATGACAACTTAATCCTGCTGGACAGATGATAATTTGGCAAAGTTACATGACAGTTGTCATGTAATTATTTGCAGCCCAAATAAGCTACCTAAGAAAGCTAAGTTGCTGGCTTGCACACGGCACTGTGGAAATTTGAGTCTTATGAAATAAACTTTGAGCATCTTAGCATGGATGTCCCAAAAAAAACTTACAACATTTCATTTCAGGATTTGTTCATATTTCTCACTAACAACAACTACAACAAACAGAGATTAGTTAAGCTTTTACTTACTTATTGTCATTTAATATGTCTACTGATTGCTGGTACTGGCCATTCACTCTGTTCTCTTTACTGTTAGGGGGAAAAGAAAATACAAAAAGTCCTAAGTACAATGGCATGAAATAACTACAATTCATATTTGAATAGATTGTGGTAAATATTGAATTTTGAATATTATCCTTATAAACAGAAAATAAAACTTTTAAAGGGAGAAGAGTAATAATTAATTATAAGGTTAAAAGACTATGGGGTTAGGGATAGGGGTTATGTCCAATATGAAATTTTGGGCTCTAACTACATTATGTACATACAAGACTGAACAACTGAACATAATTTAACCTATTAAGGTTCTTTATAATAATGTTGAGCTTCCTTTAAGTTATAAACTTTTCACCCTACATTACAAACATTTATATTGGTATCATATAAGAAACTACAACAATGTTCAACAACATTTGGTTTTTATGAGCAAGTTTGTGACAAATGTTTCTGCACTTGGTTGACTACATTACCCACAACACCTTTCATCTACATGCTTGCTATTAATTAGTGAAATCTACTGTCCATAAACAATCCCAAACAGCTGCAATTTTACCCGCATCCTTAAATCTAAGGACTCTAAATCTAGACTTTAATAATGGCAAGTCAAGCAACAAATATGGACAAAGCTAATACAATTGCTTTTCAGTAGCAATGTTGCTATATTTTAGCCACCTCACCTGGAAACCTGACTTGGTCAGGCGTCATACACGCACAACTGGCTGTGACTTGAGGGAAAGAGGGTATGAAATAGGGATATGTGATCTGCAAAATTTGGTATAGATCCGATATCCTGCAAATACATGGTCAGTAAACCATGCTTTACCAAGAATGCTTCACTTTCTCTCTGCCATGCCGTGCCCTTACTAACTGTAGCCTACTGTGCTACTGCTTAACCAGAAGCTCACTCCTTGCACTAGCAAATGGTGGATTTAGTAAAACTAAGTCCAAAAGGAAGGACAGGACATATTTACTAAATGAGCTCCCAATACAGATGAGGAAGATGCACTAAGATTTTATTATCAGTACTTTTAATTAACTTGTCCCAATGTGTTAGGTAAAGATGTTTTCAATCACGTTTGCCTGAAAAAGGTAAATCAGTATGTGTGATGCACCTGTACAAAAAGAAAGTTCACCTGGAGGCCATGAATGGTGTCATGTCAAGCTCTAAGGGGAAAGACACATAAGTAGTGATCTTTCTGCGCAACTTGGCCGAATGCTCAAAGCGCTGGTACAGAGGAAAAGAGACAGAGACCCAGTTAGCTGTTTAACCAAAATGTTTACAACAGGTAAATTACTAAAATTCCATATCCTTACAACTCTTAAGTGAACCATTACTAAATCTGCAGAATTAAACTGAGGTAAATTAAAGTATAAAAGTATCATTTAAAGTATTAAAGTATCAATTACTAACAGGAAAGCAAAGCTGTTTTTGTACCTTTCATACTGCTATATGTGCGTAAATGTAATCAACACTAATAATCATTACAACCACTGAAATTTACTTTTAGATGAAAACATGCGACTATGGGAAGCTTCTTCATCGTCAGTTGTTTGGTGGATTCTTGATAACTATGGCAGCCACCACACTTGATTTTGGCACTGCTGCCTAGATGCTCAGGTCGAGTAAACCTACAGAAGAGAGAACGAGAAACATAAGAGATAAAGTTCTGCGTTGCATTTAAACAGTGTTAATATGCGTATGCTATAAGGCTGTCAAAATTATCATGTTAAGCAGGATGGTCCTAGCTATTAGGAAGTATTGAGAGCAAGGGTTGTGTGAGGGAAGGCCCATACAGAAAACAGGTTCCAAACAGCTGAGACTGACCACCAGTTTAAATCCACTGACAAGCACAAGCATCTCCCATTCGCCTTCATTTGCACTGATATTATGAATGAGAAACATGGACTGCTATAGACGGGAACCGGATCATATTTAGTGACTATTCCAGGTTCTATTTGGGATCTTCTTAGTTAAGCTTTCCTAAACTACGAGTATGCAGGATCTACAGGACCACCTGCAAAATTTATGGACAAATAGGCCAGAGGATACCATACAGAACCTGTATGACTCCTACGCACAACCGTATATTATCTTGTATCCAGTCTAGAAGCAGCCCAACAGGTTATGGGAGCCTCCTTTCAAATGTAGAGTTTATTTCCTACTAAACATATAATTTTGCTATGCAAGTGTACATACACAGCACACAAAAATATGGGATATTTATTTAGGGAAAAATCCATTTTGAAATGTCCCCTAATTTTTGTGAGCAGTATATATTCCCAAGCATGGGACTGCAACGCTTGACTGACAAACGTAAATGGTATACCATCAAATCCAAACAATGATACATTTCTTAATTAACCATCTGCTATAATGTATCTGCATGTACATCATACCCACTAATTACCTGTGCCAGAGTCTATAATAAACATTTATCACTAAGTAACACAGTGGTCAAATGAAAGCAGACAAAAGGTAAAAGACAGAATGAGTTCACTTGTCATGTTTTAGAAGTAACAACTGTCACTTTCAAGCCATTAGAGATTCCTCAAAAATTTGGATGTTATTGGAAACCATTGGAATCCATGTTCCCTTCAATTCAAACTCTCTACCCAGTTCTTGTGGAAAAGAAACGCTCCCATAACAATGCTGCCTCCACCATGCTTCAGGCTAGGTATGACATATTTTTGGTGGTGTGCTGTGTTCGTGTTTTTGCCAAACATACAGCATGGAGTTCAGTCAAATAAGTTAAATCTTGGTTTCATCTAACCATAAATCTTTTTGCCTCATAGAATTACAGTATTTAAAGTGTTTTTTTTTTTTCAGGGAAAGCACAAATGAGATTCTGTACTTTTTTCATGAACTACTTTTTTGCAACCATGAAATACAGGCCTGCTTTGTGTAAATGTTGTGAGATTGCTGTCATGGGTACACACTGATCAGTCTCAATTATACAGACGTAAAACTCATTTAAATTTGTATTTATCCACTTTGGTAGTTTCTCTGATCAGTATCCTCTGGGCTAGGTCATCCAGTTTGGAACGATAACAATCATGGCAGGAAATTAGTGGTACCACACGCTTTCCACTTCTTAACACTGAACTATTCTTACAAGGATAGTACAGGTGACTGAAATAGTCTTGTAGCATAGCTTTTCAACAACTTTATCACAGTTTTTTAAACGCACATTTTCAACCATGGTGATTTTTTTGTTACCATGCACTAGTAGAGGAATCATCAAAAGGAGCAGCTGATTTTATTCTAAAGTAATTAAAACCACTACAGTTGATGTCAGGTGTGGCCCTGTTAGCGTGGCTTGCTAGCCAGTGGCACAGAACCTGGAACAACCATAGATACCAATCCATCGTAGGGCGCACAAGCGCACACGCGCACGCACGCACACGCGCACGCACGCACACACCAGTTAGCCTAACATGCATTCTATTATTTGCGTGAATCAGTTCACATACAGTTTTCAATTCTCTCGTGTTGTGAAAGTTAAATTAAACTTCACAGTCATAATAAACCATAAACTTCAATTTATGGGATTCATTTCTTTTGTAATATTCCCACATTTTTGTGAACAGTGTACTAATGTTCTATACAGCATAATGTGCTATTGGCCCATTTATACAATAGTAGCTAAAACATTTTTTATATATTCTGATCCAAAATGCTATAGTTATGGATGGAGTTAATATGAACCCACCGACGCAGGCAGTCTGTTAGCGTGGTGGAGCTTGACATGTGACCTTCTCCATTAACCACAGCGCCATCACCACCCGGGCTTAATGGCCAGAATGGTGTGGACGAGCCAGGCAGGTCCAGACTGATGTCCCAGAATGGGTCTATCGTAGTGGAAACACCGCTGCAGGAGAACAAAGGGAAACATTGTTATATACAGATGTTTGTATGTGCATATACACAGGTGTACATGTCAGGTGTTGGTTTGTATTGTTGAATGGTGTGTGAAAATATATTGCCATATTCCATATTGCTACAGAAATAGCCAAATAAATTGCTACAGAAATTTCACAAATAAAAACAAATATTATCCTTTATTTAGATACTCATTGACTGGGTTTAATGATCTTATACTACTCATCTGTGAGTGGAAAAGTATGTGAACCTTTGGTTTCAGTATCTGATGTGACCCCCTTAGAACGACTTGTGTGCTTGCAGTCGTTGTCTTGCTGCATAACTCACAGTTCATGGACAGATGTACTGACATTTTCCTTTAGAATCTGCTGCTATAATTCTGAATACATTGTTTAATTAATGATGTCAAGGTTCTTGGTGCACATATAGCTAAACGGGCCCAAATTTTGATACTACAAACACCATGCTTCATAGATGGGATAATGTTCTTATGCTGCAATGCAGTGTTGTCCTTTTTACACACACAACACTCGCTTATAAGTTCTATTTTGGTCCTGTCCACCCACAAAACATTTCTCCAAAGCATTTGGTCCACATGATCCTAAGCAAAATACAGATGGGTAGCAATGTTCCTTTTTAAAGAGAAGGGTTTCTACTTACAACCCTGCCAAGCACACCCCAGTTGTTCTGTTCTTATGATAGCAGGCTCATGAACATGTTATTTGCCACATTTGTCCATGTGAAGAAATGTCAGAGTGGTCTTTGGATTCTTATAAGTACGTTAGAACCTTATGATGATGTCCTGCCCAATATGGCTCAAGGTTAATTACAAAAGAATTGTAAATTTTTACAATTGACAGACTGATCATTCCAAAATCTTTCTTGCTTACCAGTTCATTTGTGTAAAACAAACTGACAAACTGTTGCTATAATGTCCACCGATACCTCATACATATTTTCTCTCTGAATTACCAGAGCAATTCACTTCACAAAAGTAACTTCATCATCCATATAAATGACCTCCCTGATAGAAAGACCGTATGATTTTACCTTACTCAGCATGACATTCCCACCCATAATAAAGCCTTTTTGCACACTTGATCTAGTCTGATCCTAAATCTAAACTGACGTATAATGAATCTCGATAGTGTATCTCCCTCTCTCCTGTTCTCTCTGGTCTTATACTGTCTATTCCTATAGATTTTCCTCACTATTTCGCTCCCTTTCATTCCAAGGAACATACTTAAAAGGTCATCTTGGAGTTTCTCAAGGCATTAGCTTCTATGAAGACTACAACAGTTTCCCCTGGTACAATGCTAAACTCCACATCATTAAGCAGGCCAGTTGCCTACTTTTTTTCTACAGTTCTTAGAAAGTGACATTTTAAATATGAAAACCTTTCTAACAGGCTCTTGGACTAAAATATCTCCGTTGTCTGCTTATCCAGCCTGGTAATGTGATGCATCTTTTTTCCTGCTTCACTCCTTTTAATCGTGTTTGTTCTTTTTTTAGATTAGTAAACTCACTACCAATTCTAAAATATGCCCTGCTCCACTGATTCCTTCCCTTACCTTTAACTACAGCCTGCTTGCCTGCCCTGGTCCCTCATCTCACAGCTATTATTAGCAATCTGTGCTTCTCGGTCATGTCCCATCAGTAAGCAGTTACTTCTTAAACACACACGTCTTGATCCTTTAAATTCAAATTTTTAAATTCAAATCTCAAATCTTCCGTGTCTTTCAAAAATACTCAAGTGATTAGTCCTTTCCAATTGCTAATATCACAGGACAAAAATGGCCTTGGTCAAGATCATGCATGATCTGCTTGTGATTGCCAATGTTGGATGTCTAAGCATTCTTGTTCTGATTAAATGTAAGTGCTGTTATAGCTGGTATATCCATCAATTTGGTTAACCTTATCTAACTGGCTAAGAGATGGAAAGAAAGTCATGACATTCAAAGGACCTAAATCTTCTAATGGGTCCCCAAGATCCTGTTGATTTTTTTTTATTTATTATCGATATACCTCAACTTGATAAAAGCATCTGCATTGTAAACTGGACTTACTTTATGTGGACGAAATGCATAATTATCTATGGGCCAATTCTACTCTGAAAAAAGTTAATCTTGGCTTTTAATAATTAGCTATTTTATTTCGCCTAGATTACTGCAAGTCACTTCTTGCTGGTACTGACTCTTAATCACTGCACATACTCCAGATTGTTCAGAATTCTGCTGCTCGTAGTCTCACTTACACCAAATTGCATCATCACATTACACCAGTTTAAAAATAAATCTCCACTGACTTCCTATAAAATACTGCATGAAATTCAGAATCCTTATGCACAACATATAAAGCTCTCTTACTAATATTATATCTCTATAATAATATAATATCTCTTAATAATGCTTCATTTCCTCCGACTCTTTAAACCTACACACACAATCTGATCCTCTTCTGGTGGTCTGCCCATTATCCCCCCTTCTGTACATCATTGCTTTGGTGACCGAGCAGTACCTACAAATGCGCCTTGCCTCTGGAGTTCTCTTCCATTAGACATTCCACAGTTTGACTTACTTTCTTCATTCAATAGTAGCAACAAATATAGTTCTTAACCAATATAAAAATTTCCACCATTTACATCACAGTCACAGCACAGTCAGAAACCCAGACCTATGGCCTACCTAAATTTAACGCATTACCTTTGAATGTAGAAACAAAACTACAGTGTTATGGCTTATTTTCTTTTAAAATGTAACATAATAAATTCTGTGATATGCAACAACAAGCTGACAATAAAACACACAAAAACAAACAAAAATCTAGTAACCCATGGCAATTTATGAAACTAAGTGTATGAATTAGGAATTAAATTAGGAATGAAATCTGGGAGGTCAAATTTATGAAATTTGGAAAGTCAAAAAGCTGCTGAGGGAATTTCGTGACAGTACCAGATAGATAATTTTACTGCCATTCATAGTGGATTACATTAGTGAAGTTGCATTAGCTCGTATAATCACAGTAATTAAAAAAAAGGAATAAATATCAAGTAGGGCCACTATACAATTAAACTATTTTAGTGCTTTAATTTCTATTGCTATTAAATGATCTATGTTTAATGCCATGGTGACCCATAGGTCCTACTCAGAACAGGCCCGCAACTGTGTGGATTAACCAAAATATAATAGATGGTTGGATTGATGGGCTGTGTCATTGTTTCCAGGCCACTAGACAGATTAGGGACTTGAACTCATTTCATTAGGTACTTTTATCTATCTAGTGTGTTTTTGCGACAATCTTAATTAAAACAGTAGTAAGGGTGTGTACAGTAGAGGCTGACATTTTTTCAGGAATCCCACGGGTCACGTGATACCTGCTCGATTCAACTCAACTATTACTCATATGATTGGGATGGTACAGGATAAAAAAAAAGTTAACGGGAGCAGGAACCAATAAATAATACAAAAGATAACCATAGAATAGGCATTTTATAGAATAGTTTTGTCGTTTTTTTCTTTTTTCTTTTAAGAAACCTACAGTAACGCAATTCTAAAGAACTACACGGCCCAGAAGCCAACGGGCTGCGTCTGAAATCGCATACTTTGTATTTGGACACACTACATGCTCTCGCCTACTGCTTTCGCGTACTGTATAATATGGAAGTATGCTATTTCGGACGCAGCCAAGCTCAGAAACTGATGTCGTAAAAATGTATTTGTATATAAGTAACGACTTATCTATAAATCATCATATGCACTTTTTTCTTTATACAAAACTCAGCCACAGTATGTGAATTTTGAAGGTAATGCTTTTATGCACATTTGTTGGTTGACAACAGTTCTCTTGCTTTGTGCAGTTTTTTCTTTAGGCAAAATAATGGCTAGTGTTTTAAGGAAACAATTGCTCAATAAATTAGTAAAATACAACTTTATGTTATGTTTGGGTTTATTCAACAGGGACTTAGCAGCTGGTCCTCCATAGGAAAAACTATAGGGACCACAGCCCATGTATTAATCATGTTTTGTGGCCTTTATTAAAGGATTTTTTTTTGTTTAAGGCATAAAATGTTTCCCTATATTACCGCCAAAGAATGGGGAAAAAAAACTAAAATAAATAGGAAAAATGTGGGAGTCATTTTACCAGGAGTGGGACAGGACAGGAATTGGGATGGGACAAGATTCTTTTCTGTGGGAGTGGGATGGGACAGGAATGAAAATCAACTCCCGTGTCACTCTCTAATCCAGAAGGACCACCAATTTCACACGGCATTGTTTCATCCCTCATAGCCGAATACAGAGGAACCAGGACTGTGACAGCAAGCCACATAGTGATCATCTGAAGTCCACTAACGACAAAGCAAGCTCAGCACTGGTTTGGCGGCCTTTGCGAAAAGTCCATGACGCAGCATGTAACGTGTCCTGTAAATTCTGACTCACCCTGCATCCTATGACTTTAGTCTCACCTTATACAATATTTGAAGCATCCACTCTGCCTCCAGCTTTGTACTTCCTGTTTACTTCCCAGAACTAATAACCCAATGCTGAAGAATAATCAGCATGAAGGAAATTTGGAAGGAACTGGCTGTCCATCGAAATTAGCATCCTTAAATCCAGCAGTAACTTAATCTAGTAGTACGTAATACTACTACTATCCAAGGACCACTGAAAACAGCAGGTGAAATATCCAAATAGGTTATCTGTGCAGGCGTCACTTGAACAGCCAGTTAGTGAAGGTGAGCTAAAATTGACACATTCTCTAAGTCTCCAAATTCTTAACCGACAGGATTGTCATTAGAAAGGGTGAAACCAAGAAATTGTGTTTAAATGACAAATTACTTTTTTAATCTCATTTTGCTTATTGTAGGTTTCATTTATATGTGATATGAACGGTCCACAATCAAATACACACCACTGATACTGACCCAATAACATACACTACCTAATACAAATCCAAATCAGAAAAGCTGGGGTGGTATGGAAAATGTAAATATAAAAAACACAGTGCTCTACTTTTCCTTCGACATTTATTTCACCGCAGACAATATGAACCTGAGATATTTGGCCCCTGGCCTTTACGCACTGAAATTCCTCCAGATTCATTCAATCATTTAATGATATGCACTGTAGAGGGAGATGTATGAAAATCCCTTCCAATCTTTTTTTTTTGAGGAAAATGGTTTTGAAACATTTCAGTAATTTTCTCACAAAAACTGGACATCCTCTGACCATCTTTGCTTATGAAAGACTCAGCCTTTGCTGTATGCTGCTTTTGTACCAAATCACGCTTATAAATACCTGCTGATATCACCTATTTGAAAGCATTTATACTTCCTTCTTGCATTGTTTAGACGCAAAGTGTCGTGGTTACTGGCGAGTGGTTAGGACTTCGTTTCTAGTCTCGTTTTTGTATTTTGGTTGGTTTCCACGTTTGCTTTCCGTTAGACCTTGGTGTTCGTTCCTCGCCCACGCTTATAGCCTCCTTTCTCTGACTTGGTTTCTCTTGGTGCCATTTACCGTTCCTGGGACTCATACCGCCGTGTTTTGATTGCCGAACTTAACGTCCTGTCTGTACCTGCATGCTGCGTTACAACCACGTTTTTTATTTGCATTTTTCATACCTTCTCAAGTTTTTCTGAGTTTGGGCTGTATAATATTTAATTGTGTAAAATGATTTTATTTATTAATTTAAGTTATTTAATATATTGATTTTGCACACAACGTTTTGAAGAGACAGCCTTATTGGGCAGTCATTTCCACATACGTACTATTTAAGGCAGGACAATTTCACTGATGATAATTATAAATGAATCTACACATACTACTGATACATTTAAATCATCTGTAGCTGTGCATTTTAACGAAACTAGAGGGACACACAGAGTTGGACAGACAAAAGACAAGCTGCACAAGCAATTACACATCTAAACATCAATGAAGACATCCTGAAATGTTCATCAAGGGTCATACAAATGCACCAGTCTGAAGAAACTACCATTTATTTCTCTTTTTCAGAGAGAGAGAGAGCTTATGCACGAGCATTAGTATTTGTACACCACTTACATTCTAATAATATTTAACACAGTTTATGCTAATATACTTTTATCTGCCTTACCAAACACTGCTTATCAGTTCTTCTTTACTCAGAATTTAGGTTTAAGCTTGGTGAGCTTGGTTATCAGTGCTGATTTTCCCGTTACATCACAGATCAGTGTGGAGTAGAAACAAAGCACATTGATGCATTAATTCAGACGAGTAAACATGTGCTCATGTTCTGTGCTAGTATGTTCAGATATTCACTCTCCCTCAGCCCCAGGCTGGCTTTTTGATGAATTAGGGAAATTATGTTCAAAATGTGAAAGTACTCACAGAAATTAGAAAAATGTAATTAAATGGGAATTAGGGCGTGAAAGAGATTGTGCCTGCAAGCAACTTCTGATAAACTTGGTGGAAAAGGGCAGTACAAATAAGTTACGCATGTGTGTGTGTCTGTGTGACTAGAAGCACAAAAGGACCGCCATGCTCATTCGTGAGATAAGCAGACCGTGAGATAAAATGTGTGATAGTACCTAAATGAAGAGACTTTACAAAAATCCTAGACAGCAGGTTTCAAATGTAATGTATTCATGGAAAACCTGTGCTGACTGCAAAAATGATATCTTAGCAAATGAAAACATCTCTTCAGACATTTTCAGACAGACATTTTATTTTATTTCTCATTATATTATTCTAAACAGTAATTCTGTTGCTTCAAACTCACCCCATACATAAATAACCTGTATTTGTAGTAAACCTTTAAAAAAAGCTGATCTGACAAACAGTTCATTTATCTGCACATACAGCAGCTTTTCAGTGGCCATTCTAATCATTGTATGAAGAAAAGGTTACTGCATCACAAAAAGTTGGAACAACGTGGAAAGCACGCATAAAAATTTACGTTTGCCTTTTATTTCGTTGCAGGCGGTATGAACCTGGGATATTTCACGTTTTGTCTGGTCAACTTCATTTCATTCGTTAACAAAACATCAATTTCTGCATTTCAGGTTTGCAACACATTTTTTTTTAAAAAGTTGGGATGGGCCAATTTTTGTCTTGAAATGTATTTTTAAAATGAAATCATTATGTGATTTCAAAACAGGTGATAATAATCATGATTTGGTACTAAAGCAGCATCCAGGAAAGGCTGAGCCTTTAATGAGCAAAGATGTCTGTCTCCAAATGTGTGAGAAAGGTATTGAAAGGTCTAAAAGCAATGTACTTCAAAGAAAGATTGGAATGGTTTGGCATGTTTCCCCCTCTACAACGCATAATATTATTAAGCTATTCCAAGAATTGCAAGGAACGGCAGTGCATAAAGGACAAGCTTAAGATGAAAATGTGTGATATTCACTCCCTCAGATAGTACTGCATCAAGAGCCATCATTAAACAATAACGGATAACTGCATAACATGGACAAGGGATTACTTTATCAAATATTTAATCAAGCACCTCAATAAAGAGTTGCATTTACAAATGCCACTTAAACCATAAACCTACTGAGCAAAAAAAGGAGACATATAGGATGGATCATAACACAGTGGAAACATGTATTGTTGCCATGGATGAATCAGTATTCCAGGTCTTTTTTTGTAAGAAAAAAAAAACTCAAATACAACCCATGTTGAAGAACATATGCTGCCTTCAAGACTTCATCTTTTCCAGGGATGTCCATACAATTTTCAACAAGACATTGCAAGACCATGTGTTACACACATTATGAAGGCATGGCTATGACAGAAGAGGGTATGGAAACTGGACTGACCTGCCTGCTGTCCTGACCCCTGACCTGTCCCCAATAGAGAACGTGGAGAATGTTGAAATGCGATAAGGACATCGTACTGTTGCACAGCTTAAGACTATTTTGCAGAAAGAATTGGAGCAAAATAACACATGAAACACTAAATCACTTAAAGTGCAGTGAAAAGAAGTGGCAACTTTACAAAGTAGTAAATGTTTACCGTTGCAACATTTTTTGGAATGTGTTGCAACCCTGAAATGCAGGAATGGATGTTTATAACAAATGAAATAATATTAAAAGTTGATCAGAGTAAACATGAAATGGCTCAGGTACGTGGTTTGTTTCATATACATTTTCCACACTTTATCTGATTTTATGGTTGTGCAAGCTTCATTTTGTCTCTGCTGAATTTAGTATCTATATCAGGCTTCAACCGACACTGATCAGCCAAAACATTCAAGCTACCTCATCAATGTACGCGTTTAGCATCCTCATGAATGCCCAGATCCATGGTTGCCCTACACAAAATTGCCCAGTGAATTACATTTCCTCCATTGGCTTATCCTGGTGCTATTACTTCCCCAGCTAACCTGTGAACAGTTACCAGATAGTCTGTGTTTTGAGCGGCGGACACGGCTTAGCATGGTGAACACTGTGATGGGTCTGCAACTCGCCAACCCCATACTAAACAGGGGGCGCTGCACTGTGTGTTGCGACTCATTCCTCAACTAAACCTCAAATTCCTCAACTTTCAGTGACTTCAGTGACCACTGTAGTTCTTCTATCCATTTGGACCAGAATTTGGATAAAATTAGTGACACCCTGTCACTGGTTTGTCTTTCCTCAGTCTTACAATTCAAGCAGTGGTGGGTTAAGGGCCTTGCTTAAGGACCCAGCTGTGGCAGCTTGGCAGAGGTGGGATTTGAACCCTGAAACATCAGGTCCATAGTCTAGAACCTTAACCGCTAGGCTACCACAGTCCTTATCGCGTTTCAACATTTTCCACAGTACCAGTACTGACACCCCAAAAGCCTTGGTGTTTAGGAGATGTTCAGATGTCTAGCCATAAGGTTATTTCCATTGCCAAAATCACTCAGGTATTTATGTCTAAATAATTATCCTACATTTAAAACCTATTATTTAAGGTCCAAGAGCATAGCATATGCTGATAGTAACAAAATAATCCATTTTATTTGTTATTCATTTGGCTAACTGATATACAGTATATAGGCAATATTAAACGCTGTTATTAATTTATGTGTTGGCTGTCTTAGACCCAATCCCATTATCAATCCTTTATTCTCTTTCCTGTTTATTGTTAAGAACAGGTGAAAAAGGGAAAGTGCTCAAGTGGAAACAATCGATGACAGTGACCTCACATGCCGTATTTTGGAGGATGAACAGACATGTTGTAATGTGATCACTGCTAATCGTATTCTCATTACACAATATTCCCTACCAACAATAATTAGGTAAATGCAAACTGTTAGATTGCTTCCTTCCCCAGCGTCTTTTAAATGAGTTCTGGAGAGGACAGTGAAGTGACGAGGCATAACCCAATTATTTGTTCCAAAAAAAATGACAGATTGGTGCCCTGGAATTGATATGACACAATGACTTACTGTCAAGTGACATTTGTATGGGCCATTATGTTGAAAGGTTTGTATGCGCATGCATAGTTTGTGCCAAGCAGAATTTGCCCACACATGTCTCCTCATGCTTTGCCTTCATTTTGTCATGCTGTGTCTCATATTTCTATAAATTTCATCACTGAATTTATTTACCTCTCAGAGGTACCTATTTTCTGCTGGCATTTGTTACAAGACTCTGCTCAGTGTTTCCCCTTTGTCTCAGCTAAGAAACTGTCAGCATTATCTACTGATACCGTATCGGATCTGGGTGTAAATTAATGAAGCTCTGGATGTCTTTTGAGAAGTCAATCATTACTTAGTCTTCAATCCAGCCAGCCTCAGGAAGAGGTTCGTAAGTTGTGCAGAGCACATGATGTTGCTGTAGCAGCAGGTTGGGGACAAGCAATTTATGAACCCGTTAACTGATCTGTCGGCTTTCCAGTTGCATGTACACAGTAACCTTCTACTGATTCATGTAAGAAAACCTTAGTGTCTGGGCCATCCACAAAACTAGAGACAACCACAGCAAGCAACTAAGCAAACCATGAGTTTCATTACTTCTCTAAATGATAAAGCTACTGACCAGGGGAAATGAGTTGCTCCCTCAGGAGGACCATCTCATTCCACATAGAGTGGGTACTATAAGATCGGACCAGTCATCTGGTCAGTTGTGGTCAATAATCTAGGTCTAAACTAGCCGTTTATATCCTGCACCTGCTCCTTAAACTTACAGGCTGGGTATGTACTAATGCTTGTATTGATGTATAGTATACATTTGCTTTTTGTTTAACTAAATATGTTACACTCCTGTTCTGCTGTTTATAAGTTTTCCTTTGTAGCTATATATATATATATATATGGTACTTATGTACAGTATTTATATGATTCTATTCATAAAATGTTATTCGATTTTTCTTTTTAGTATTACTCCTGCTGTGAAATGCATTTGGTTTGAGACATGTAATCTACTCCAGTCTTTCCAGACTTGTATGTGCATGTTTTATGCTGTTTGGCAGTAGGAGCACAAATTGTTTTGAATAGAACAGTGTAACTATGCCCAACAAGCCCTGACAGATCAAATGAGCATGTGAAACGGGTACACCTCCCAAAACATGCAGTGTCTGTATTTGGAGATGTGTAATATTTTCACTATTGAAAATGTATAGCAAAAATAACTACATCACTGCTTATGAGTATTTGAAATGTATTAAAATTTGAAATAGTATTTGAATTGTCTAAATGACGGCTAGTACCTGTTGTAGTATCTTTCACATATATTAATGTGGAACCCTATGCATGCATTACATACTTAACATGCATAACCCTTTAGGTACTAAAAATGAACAAGAATAGATTGTGGTTACATTTTACAGTTATTCTGAAATAAAAGAAGCAGAAGCAATGCACTTGGACTTGGCCAGTTTGAAGAACAAATATCAACAGCAGTTTAATGTACCAAAGTCAGCATACACCTTTGGCAATTCTAGTGGCGAGTTAGCCAGTACAATAGACAACATTAAATTCAGAAGGTCATTGATCTGCTACTTTTTAACTTTTAAAGTCAAAATCAAAAATAATGGGAGAAAGCTATTAAGGCAGCTGTTGTAAAGGATGCTTTTTTTTTCAAATTTTGACCAAAAATAATGGGGTCCAAAAATCAGGAACTGATTTTCCGTAGATCTATGGGAAATTGCTTTAGTGACTTGTACCTGTTATCTGCTCTAAGGTCTCAATGTGTTCTGCCAGGTCATTGGAGTTCCACTGACTCATTCCCAGAAGCATGGCTGACTTCCCCTCTGGCACCTCTGCAAGAACCCACACAGACAAAAATACACACAATGAGAGAACAGCAATAAATTATGACCAGACAAGAGGACCATTCTGCACAGCCTGTTCTCCTCAAGTATGATAGCGGACTAGAAGAGTGCTTGTGACAGGTCATGTCACGCCTTCTCTGAGACCATGAGACCTCTCTGTGCTGTAATGTTCACCATCTTGTCAATTCTGTAAACATTACTGCTGTCCTTTCTGCAGTTTGTACAGACAAGTACAAACTAAAAAACATCTCTAAATTGTTGTTATGCATATATGTGTTTGCTTATACACAGTGAAATGATTGAGCCAAAGGCTGCACATAATCCTGGAATAAACTTCATCAATAGGTCTTGACGAGGCGAGGGATTATAAAATGGTCGGATCAAGCCTGTGGCCAGAAAAAGACAGAAACATCAATAGAGAAAGATGGAAAGAACATATCTCTTAAGGTGTGAACTGTGTTTGGCACGAAAAGCAAACAGGAGCACCATGTCTACTGAAAGGAAAAAAAAGTGACTAGGAATACCCACAAGCCATTTCACTGCAGTCACAGCCTTGTAAAATCAATACCACCTAAACCAAAATAGAAGGGAGACAGGGATTGTTCCACTTGACACACAATTAAAACAAATGAATTTTTGAAAGAAAAAAACTAATTTAATGTAAAAACACGTCTCGTGGTTTGAAACCATGGACTGAAAACATAGACACTGATTAACTCCCTTTATTCGCCTGAAATATTAAGCAGTTCCCTTCAGATATATAAATACATTCGGGCTGATATCAGACCAGGATATGACCAGGATAAGCTCTGGTAAAATGTGGCAAAATACAAATAAATAAATAATACCAACATTTTCAACTAAATTAAATACAACCCCAAGAAAAAATTGGGACAGTACGGTAAATACATTGCATTTAAATATTATAATATAATATAACTTTTAATGCAAGGTTTCTTAAATTTACTTTGGCGTTCATTTCATTGCAGACATTATGAACCTGAAATATTTCATGCTTCATCTGATCAACTTCATTTCATTTATTAATAAACATCCATTCCTGCATTTCAGGCCTGCCACACATTCCAAACATTTTAGAAATAATAAATAATTATGTGATTTCGAAAAGGGTTTTTGTTAAACAGGTGTTTGTAACCATGGATTCGCACAAAAAGCAGCATCCAAGAAACAATTTCAGTGTAAGGGAGCAAGCTTTAGCTGAAGATCCATTGATCCATTCTTATCCCTCAGATGGCATCAAAAACTATCATTCATAAATAACTGATAGAATCACATGGTCAAGGGATTACTTTATTAAACCTTTATCAAGCACTACAATAGAGAGTTACATTCTCAAATGCCACGTGAATGTTATTGTGTAAAATAGTAGCCATGTCAACCATGACAAGATGCAGCATCAACTTCTCTGGACTCTGAGTCCTTTAGGATGGACCATCACACAGTGGAAACTTCTTTTGTCTTCAGATGTATCACTTTTCCAGATGTTTTTGGAAGAAATGCAGGCTGTGTGTTCTCGACCAAACACAATATGGACCATCCAGGCTGTTTTTAGCTACAAGTCCAAAAGCCAGTCATGGTCATTAATAAATACACTGAGGTTTTGGATGATTTTAGAACCCTAATTCCTTCAAGATGACATATTTTCTAGGGACGTCCACGCATTTATCAACAAGACAAAGTTAAATTAGAAAATGTTAGGACTGAAATATAAAAATACCTTCCAGTCTTTATTTGAGGTACATCATTTTAACAATTGATTAAATGGTCTCTTAATGCTATTGACACCATCTTTCCAACGAGAAGCCTTGGCTCGGGGGAGCCTTCCTTTTGCTGCTGGATACGTGATGGATGCTTGGTGGATCATGTGTATGGCGCAACTTTCCGTGCCAGGCTGTCGCTTGGCAACTCAGACCTTCAGCTCCCTCCATAAGTTTTCTATGGGATTAAGGTCTGGAGACTGGCTATTCCACTCCGTGACCTTAATGTGCTTCTTTTTAAGCCATTCCTTTGTTGCCTTGGCGGTATGTTTTGGGTCACTGTCATGCTGGAAGCCCCAGCCACGACCCATTTTTAATATCCTGGTGGAGGGAAGGAGGTTGTCACTCAGGATTTGACGGTACATGGCTCTATGAGCCCTGTGCCCTTAGCAGAGAAACACCCCCAAAACATAGTGTTTCCACCTCCATGCTTGACAGTGGGTACAGTGTACTTTGGGTCATAGTCAGCATTTCTCTTCCTCCAAACACAATGAGTAGAGTTAATGCCAAAGAGCTCAATTTTTGTCTCATCTCACCACAGAACCTTCTCCAAATTATTCTCAGAATTATCCAGGTGTTTATTTGCAGACTTCAGATGAGCCTGCACATGTACCTTCTTGAGCAGGAGACCTTGTGGACACTGCAGGATTTTACTCCATTACGGCATAATGTGTTACCACATAATGGTGTTTTTGGTGACTGTGGTCCTATTAAGATCATTAATAAGTTCCCGCGTGTAGTTTTAGGCTGATTTCTCACCTTCCTCATGATCAAGGATACCCTACGAGGTGAGATTTTGCATGGAGCCCCAGATCAGGGTTGACCAGATGAAGCCCCAGATCAAGATTGGCACCAACAGTTATCTCCTTTTCACCCAGCGTCTTATTTATCGTTTTGAAGCCCATTCCATCCTTGTCCTATATTCTTGTCCCTGACATCCTTGGAAAGCTCTTTGGTCTTGCCCGTGATGGAGAGGTTAGAGTCTGACTGATTAATTGAGCTTGTGGACATGTGTCTTTTATGCAGATGACAATTTAAGACTGCTGTATTTAATGCAGGTAACGAGTTGATTAGGAGCATCTAACTGGTCTGTAGGAGCCAGAACTCTTAATATTTGGTAGAGGATCATATACTTATTTCTCTCTGCAAAATGCAAATAAATGTATGTATTTTATACAATGTAATATGCAGGATTTTCTTGTAGATCTTCCATAAACCTACCCTTAAAACTATAATCTATCCGAATTTTTGAAAAGGGAAACCAAAATATTGTACTAACAACAAAGCCAACATCAGCAAATGCAAACCGATCAGCCTGTTCATGCTGTTCATGCTATTCCAAAAATGTAAATAGTCCAACACATATGCATATTCATTATTATTTTTATCCATATATCTATCACTGTTATCTGTCTGTGTCAGATCAGCTACCATCTGCCTATCATACGTCCATGATACTGAGCCATATAAACATATCTGCTGATCAATTAATATTCTAATGCTGATAAATTATTAATAACAGTTATCAATTACCTAACATTTCACCAAGTGGATGACACACAAGCTGTAAAAAATAGACTCAATTACAATTGTGTTGATCAGTTTAAATGCGATGAACATAAATTAATAATGACAGAATGAAGTAACTGTATAAATGGAGAACAGATAATCTCCTTCCAGATGCAATTAATTAGGCTTTGAAATTGAAATCCAAGCTAAAAAGCCAATGAAACGTAGCCATGCTTAGGTGACTTTGGATATTTTTCTTCATTTTACAAAAGAGTGCACGCCGATAACTAATTAGTGTTACACATTGTGGAACTTTGTCATCAGAGGCACTGAGGGCATATTTAACAAGACCATGAATTAGTAAAATGTTCAAAGCAGTGGTGACTTCGTGATACCTTAAACACTTTGAAATGTTATTTAACAAATGAGACTGGTCTGAACACATTGTTCCAGACAGAAATATATATATATATATATATATATACACACACACACACACACACACACACACACACACACACACACACACACACACACACACACACACACCTCCTCACCAGGCTGACCTGACAACACACAAAGACATTTCCCACAAGTAACATTTACTCTGACAGTGCACAATCAGACACTCAGCGGCTTTACATGTGCTCAATAATTGAATTTCTCCAGTTGCCTGATTATTCAAGTGCTTATGTAAACAGCTTATTTTGATATCTCAAATTGGATTATGAAAGCACTGAATTAATCCGATAAAGAAAGCAGAAATTTAATCGGATTCCAAGTGCATGCAAATGTAGCATGCAAAAACTACCAGTGTATTATGACACCTTGATGGAGTTCCGTGCTAGCAGAAATTAGGCATTACTCATTTGTAGTTAGCCTTGTTAAAGTCCCCAGCCACGATGAAGGTCGAGTCCAGGTGTTTGCCGTAAAGTTTGCTGATGGCATCATGCTTTGTAGCTAGAGCATTGTTTGCGCCTGTTTGTAAAATAATATAAACAACTATGGTGATGACTGAGGAGAACTCCCAAAGGCAGGTATAGGGGCAGCAGAGAAAAGCCAGGTCTTACATGTTGGGCAAGCAAGTGTGACAGAATAGAATCATTTGTTGTTGGTTATGAAACATGCACCAGCAATTTTTGATTTTCTTTGATCTGTCCCATAACTATGAAATCTGGAGAATATGTCAGCTGGTTAAATAGCATGGGTCTGTGATTATGGAGAGGAGCCATGTGTCCGTATGTCCCTTTGGAAGGCCCTGATGTCACCCAGCTTGTTGTCCTAAGATTGTATTTTAGAAAGCAAGGTGCTGGGTGGAGTAGGACAATGTCCCCCCACTAGCAGTCAATTTTAGAGACTCTAATGTTTCTTCTTACAACTTCTCCATAAAGGTTCATCTCCATTGTTAGGGTTTGCATTCCAAGCATCTCTGTAGTGTAGCCTTCACCAAACCACAACTCAAACTGTGCTCAATCATGAAAGCAGAACAAACTGGCTGAGCTTTGCCCATAAATCTACACTCTAATAACACTGTTCAAATTGTATGAGGTCAGTTAAGTGTAGCAGCCATACGCTCAAAAACTGGAAAATAAACATTAACTGCAAACCCTCTAAACACTGTAACTAAAGCAACGTGTTGACTAAGGTTAAAATTAGGGCCAAGTGGAACTGGATGACGGTGATTGTGATACACTTCAGGTACTTTCACTGCTGGTCGAGGAAGGAGAGAAAGGCATAGCAGAGCAGATATAGAAGTATAGATGCAAGATGTGTATAGATGTAAGCTTGTGTGTGTTACTGAAATGGCCACTGATGCCGATAGCGACGTTAAATAAACCAAGCAATTAACAACACCGCTCCTTCCACTGGATGAGGTCATCTGTCATTCCATTGGATTTTAAAAATCTCATGTAACTCTAATGTCTCTTAACATGTATTCATTCATCACCTTTTTAAGGTAAACTTTCAACAGAAATGTCATCTGGAACAGAAATGCAGCCTGGGTCAGAACACAGACTTGCATTTGTGTCCTCAGTATTTCATCAAATTCAGTAGAGCCTATCCTCGTGCTCTGCACAGCAAAGCATTTAGAGTTCATTTTTCCGAACAACATTCAGTGAAGAATTTGAAACTCAAGTCGCAGCCTTCTGTCAGACAACATTGCAATATAACATAGGTGGGATGTGAGTGATTTGGCTGCTTTACACTGAGCACTTTAATGACCGCGCTGAATATTTCAGTGTGAGTGCTTAGCATTGGTTATTTTTCAAATAACAACATCATGACAGTCGGGCCAATAGCATTTAACGTGATATAATAACGCAGTATACATGCAAAACAGACACACGAAAGAAAGACGCTCGAATTCAAAACACCAAGAGAAAAAACTTAAACTAACCTTGGGCATCAAAAAACTCATCATCTGAGCTGTCAGCGGATTCCTGGATAACATTCTTCATGGTCCAGTCTGAAGTACTGTGCTTGCTCAAAGATTCTATAGAAATCAGATGAAACAAGAGAAAATAAAGGGTCCATGCTTTTGCTGAGCTATTCACTGACAAGATGCCTTTATCCCAGCAGGACTCCGTTAATCTGTTAATCTGTTAGTATGCAACATTATACTTATCGTGTAAAAACTGCACAGTCAGAAACGACAGGCTTGTGCAATACAAAAAAACCGTAAAATAAATGTTAACAAATAAAATGTGTGCATCACAAAATTCACTGAACAGCATTAAAGTCAAACCTCAATCTCCTCTTTATCTCTTAACCACTATATAATCATAAAACAATGACAGCTTTGAGTCACTATATACTTCTATATGGACAGTTTTTGCAGTGATAAGAACTGACATACGTTTACTAAAAAAAATCCGCAAATGTTTGAAAAAACAAACAAAACAAAAGTACAAAACTATTTTGCTTTCATTATGTTTATTTATTTGGCTTCCTTAATGTCATTATTGGAATCAGTGGCCATTTCAGAGACACACACACACACACACACACACACACAAGCTTACATCTATACACAATATATTTTAAGACTAGTCATATGTACAGTATAGACTCAAGTCTTTGATCACACCGGAATGCCGTGTCCTATCTTAAATCTACCTCTGACTCATTTTACATTTTTATTAAGTACAATTATATAATTATTATAGTTAGCATCC
>JAUZST010009310.1:0-13059 GCA_034779995.1 Parotocinclus haroldoi
TAAAGCTGCTTTGAGACGATGCTACATTGTAAAAAGCGCTATATAAATAAAATTGAATTGAATTGAATTGAATTGAAGTGAGTCTCCTGAATGGCCAGCCTTACTTTAGGCTCCATGACCAACCAAAGAATAGCGTCCAGCTCCTGGCGTCATCCAGTGGGCACAGGACCCGACGCATCGCAAACAGAGCCTGGGAGAGTCCTAGCTCGGTGAGCGGGTTCCTGGAGGTTTCTTTGCCACCAGCATCAAGGAGACCATGCAGGCGGGTAGCAGGCACCGGCTCAGGCTCCAAACTAGCGAACGTGGTTTCCTGCAACGAGCTTGCAAGTGCAGGATCCAGTGTCAGGCTAGCAAGCATGGGCCCCAGCATCTGGTGAGTGAGCGTGAGGTCAGGCTGGCTAGCTCCCTTAGCCATCTCCTATGAACATATCAGGAGTATTGAGGATCAGGACTACTCGGATGCTTAGTGGGGCAAAAAATGTGGCCCGCCGTGTCGAAAGAGAGCTCCTGGGATGGCTGGTGTACCCAACGGGAACACTAGGGTGTCCACCTGCTACGTCCTTTATGTGGTTATGTCTTCTGTCACATGGTGGAGGGTAAGGAGGTTTTATATATAGTGAGGGACATAGTGAACAAGATACAAGGCAAAACCACACATGGACTACAGAAGCACAGATAGAGACTAGACACAAACTAGGATAACTAAAGATACAGACCAGACTAAGGAAGATACAGGCTACAACATACAAGATACACACAGGAAAAGGGCTAGACTGAATAGACTACAGGTAGGGAGCTAACTGCAACAAAGGCATAAACACAAGTGAAAACAGTAACACACAAACAGTGGAAGCTAATGCTAAAATAGTACTACACGGCATGATAATACAAGAGCACAACATACATAGAGTCTAGGGAAGAGAGAAAGGTAGAGATAAAAAGGACAAACCTAAAGAGGATCCAAGGAGAGCTGTTTATATAGCAGAAGAAGAAGCAGGTGGCAGTAGCACTACCCACTGGAAAGGAGGGGAATTGCCCAAGGAGACTGCAGCCAGATAAGGTTGCAGAACACTATAGTGGTGTACCTTCTGTTCTCTAGGTTATATAGCTGATGATGGGTATACACCAGAATATCTCCTCATTTAGCGAAATCAGAAAATTACTTCTTGCCAGTGGGCATGGCAAATAGTATCTTAAATACTTAAGATTATTAGACTGGAGTGACAGAAAACCATGTACATGACAAATGCAGAATAACTGCACTGTTATTAGAGAATCATTATTTACTAAAGACTGAGTCTATAAGGATGAAATGATCTCCAGTTTGTCATTAAATCTGTGAGAAAATAAAATAAATGTTCAAAGTTCTCCAAAGAAAGAGTGATTTGTATATTTCTTCCTCTACAGTGCATACCATTATGTAAAGAGAAAGGGAACAATACATAAACCTTATTGTACCTAAAACAATAAAACTTTACTGTGCAAATAAAAAGCCTCATGTTAACCATCTCCATGAGCGGTGTCAAATTCTGAAAGAATCTAAAATGGCCACTGTGCATTAAAACCATTACACAATGAAAATGTGTATTGTGGTCAGACAAATTAGTATTACAGATCTTTTTGGAAAAAAAAATAAAGGCCATATACTCTATACAAATAGAACCATCTAGACGGTTCAAGTTCAAGAAGATGAAGAAGAAGGAGAATTACAGTTTAAAGCATGAGAGTTTATGGAGAAATCTTAATCAAATTGCAGACCAGCATCTGTGTTTGAGGCTGTGTTGTAGATAAACATCAGTGGTATTTATCCTGGCTCTGGCATTATTGCATTGTGTATGATTTACTGCAGTCTTTACATGTCAGATTTTTTAAAAAATACCTAAGGCTGTCTGAAATAACAGTATAATAACATAATACTCTATACATAAGATAAACATCCTATTGCATTTTGTGTGATAACAGAATAGTACTATTAAAAGCTTTTGATATTGTAAATAACTTAATTGTATGCAAGATAATCAGTCTGGACTGAAAAGGAAAATAAGTAATTTGACTCAAACCTGTACAGAAATATTAAAATATTACATTTATAAATATGTTATGTTATCATGAATTATGATTTGTTTAGTTGTAATATACACTGCTCACTACACTGAGAAGTATAGTATAGCTTGTGCTATGGCAAATGTTAAATGCAGACACATATGAAAAACTCAGTCATATACACATTCTTAGTAGTGGGGGCCAAAAGTCTGAAACCACTAGATAAATGTTCTATTTTTAAGTATTTCATTTAATACATTTATGAATTACAAGTTACATACACTCCTGGGGTTGATTTACAGTATTATCTTAAATCAACTCTGAACTGCATTTACATTTATTCAGTAGAATATTTATTCGCAACAGCTTTACAAATGTCTGGATGCAGAGCCCTACTGGTCAAGTGTAGGCCACAGGGGCAAGGAAAAATTCCCTACATGTTATGAAGAACCTTTACTCAGATAAGAAAGGCGGTCTTTGTTTCACATGTCATCATCTGCAGAGTGACAGTTTAAAGAACTGTTAGAACTGTTTTCTAAACTCACTAAATATGCAACCTCTTAGGCCCATCTTATCTAAATAGTAAAATGCAGAAGCTTAAAAAACTGAGGACACAAGGGAGAAAAACATTTGTAAAAGCAATGTTGTTTAATCTTAGATTTGAACGTTAGTGAGCGTGTAAGTTTGTGTCATGTAATAAACTGAGTATGGTACAGAATTTGTTTCTGCCTTTTTGAATTTCTGAACATATAATCAAACGTAATAGTTGAGACAACTATAGTATAATATGGATTAAGGGCCTTGATCAAAAATAAAACTATACTGATACTACAGATTAAACTTAAACAAACCACGCTGACGCTGCCAACCCCTTCCCTGTAAGCCGTATGGAAGCAAATGCAGTGGTCAGGTACAAACTGGAAGTTTATTCCACAACACAAAGGTAAAAGTCAAGGTCATAGTTCAGTAAATGGTAAAGGTAAACAATGTCCAAGCATAAGTACACCAATAAACAATATTGGCTCTAAAGAAGCTGGGAGTACGCTTGGTGATGAGGAATAACCAAGTGGCTTAGTGATCTTACTGGTGCACGGCAGGTGTATAGACATGATGGTAATGCGTACCAGTTGTGTGAATAGAATAGAATTCGTGTGATAGAGTGCGTGTGATAGGAAGGGTTTGGTCGTGGTGACTGTTGACATTTCAACTCATAATACTAAAAAGTCAAATTTCCCAGCTCTCGTGAAATCTCCTGGTCACTTTTATTTTAAGGTAGAAAGAATACACCAAAATAGTGAAGACAATTGTAAATGCAGTTTCTTGAATAACTTCCATGATAGTTCTTGCATGAGTGCTGAGTGAATGTGATTTGTCTTATCAGGAGAATCAGTGGAACTCACAAAGTGTTTTGTGGTTTGCTTGTTTACAGAAGGAATAAAACCTCTCATACAGAATTACACCAAGCCATTAAATATTCACCTGCCAAGATAAAGCTTGTAAAAGTCCATGTCACTGTTAAGACCCTTGCTGCTATTTTATAAAAGAAAATCAGCATGTTGATGAAGGACACCTACTTAAACCTACATAAACACCCATAGGCAAGCCTATTTATTGGATCAAAGGTGTCTTTGTCTTTTATACCCTTAGTATGTAATCAGACGATGTGATATAACTATATAGCAATATGTCTGCTATTGTATAAGACATATATCCATTTGCCTTGTGCATTAATAATACAATCAATAGTGAAGATATGTACAATGGAGTACCCAGACAAAAACCACACAGACATGAGGAGAAAATGCAAACTTTACAAATATGGAGTCTGGGGTTGAGATTGACTTGGAGCACTGAAGGTCTGTGAGATAACAGCACTAACTGCAGAACGATAATATAACATTATAAATAATATATTATTAAATAAGAGATATATGAAGTAACACAAAAGGTCTTTTCTCTTGTGATTGCTACTATCCATGGATTCACTGTAAACAAACCACAGATTCGATTAGTGCTTGTCCTTTAATCATCTCAACTGGCATTTTGGAAATAACTTTCACGTTTGTTAAATCAGACTGTGGCTGCTAAATAAATCTACATATACCTTTTGTTTTTCCAATTTAAGATAACTATTACGTGGTTATTATTGGAGTATTATGGAATTTATGTGTGCCCAGCATGCATAAATGATTAAATCATTTATCATGCTTTGTAAAACTTGAAAATTGCCTAATTTGCTCAAAACTTTACATATATAAGCCTTAAGTAAAGTATATCATTTGTGTAGTTTGTCACTCCTCAGAAGCAGGGACTGATAGGACACTCTGCTGATAATATAAAAAATAATACATTCCTTATCATGATCAGTATTTCATTCATTTATCATATTCACAAATGCAGACTAAAGGCTTTAGTTTTAATCTTTGTGTGTGGTGCTGAGAGGAGATTTCAGCTCTGTAAAATCATCTTGACATTTGGAGAGTGTACTTAATTTTGTTCTTGCTCAACTACTGTATCATGACATTTGTGCTACAATTGCTTCAGTTCCTCCGGGAAATCAGAGTGAGAATGATAATACTCAGACTATAGTCTGTATCCTGTGTAAATACGGCATTGCTGGTGAAGTTGTATGACTTCAGGAAAGATAACATATCTCTAATAATAATGCAAATCTCATTGTCATGTTTGAGCAACTGCTATACCACTAATAAAAGAAAACATATCTGTGACAGTATATGAAATGTATTTTATCCACTGATATGAATCTTTGCTCATCGATCTTGCACGCACGCTACTAAGCTCCTAGCAGTTTGTTGTTACTAACTGCTTTATTGTTATTCTATATATTACTGAATTGATTGATACTTTAACAACTTAACTGTCTTCCTTCCTCTTACCGGTCGATTATTTGTTTCTGTAGTTAATCAGTTTTTTTAAAGTTTACGGGTGACCAATTTGTGTCTATAGTGTGTTTGTTTATTAGCCTTTAGCTATTCTCCGGTATTCATTTAATTTCGGCTTTGTCTTCAGTTTAATTCTATCACTCTTCTTACAGTCGGTTCTTACTCCATGCTTGTTTATTAGTATTGTTTATTTGCTTAATAGTCTTTACCGAATCACCGACTCGTATTTAATTTTGGCTTTATCTACCGTAGTCTAACTTTATATGTTTCTACTTCCTACAACCATTTCCCAGTCTCTCTTTACAGGTAACCATTACGGACTTTTACTGACTTTTCATGGGCGATTAAATCGGCACTGTGTATAGGGATCTACAGCAGGAAGTCTACTGTAATTGGCTGATTCACCTGTGCGCACATCTTAAAACCACCAACTCACAACCTTATCCGAAGCTAAGTCCATTTAATTGAGTGATTATAGTAGCAGTAACATGGCTTCTGTTGCGCTTGTTCCCCATGCTGAGTGTGGCATGTTTAGCTATTCTTCATCTGTCATTAATATACATTTTGTTTGTGATAGGTGTAGGCTTGTAGCTAGTCTGACGGAGAAGATTGTAGTCTTAGAGGCGCACATCCAGGCATTAAAATAGGCTAGCTCAGATTCTAGCTTAGCAAGTCTGGTTGCCACAGGCATAGTTAGTGCCCCCCCTCTGGCAGTGCCCTCGCGGCAGGGCAAGTGGGTGACGGTTCGGCGATGTACTCATAGGGTTAGCTCACCAGATCACCACTCTTTACCCGTTCACATGTCCAACAGGTTTACCCTCCTCAGTGAAACACCTAATGAGCAGCCTGTTGAAAGCGCTCTGGTCATAGGTGACTCTATTCTGAGATACGTGAAACTAGCTACCCCTTTAGGGACACCAGCAGCTAGGGTTTTCACTGCAGGGGGAAAAGCTTTCCCATTCTTGGCCCCCCAGCTATGGAATAAACATCCCGCTTTAGTTAGAGATTCAGACACTCTCCAAATCTTTAAGTCTAGGCTAAAAACATTCTTATTTACTCAGGCTTTTAAGTTAGATTTAGACTATAACAGCCTCTTGGCTGTGTTAAATTCTGGTTCCCTCCCTTTAGTTACGCTGCTATAGTTAGTGCTGCCAGAGTTTTCATGCTGCACAAGGCATCAGTAATGGATAATAGACTCTGTGTTCCTAACCCATTAATAACTACATTTTCTCTTTTCTCTCAGAGCTGATGTTCCAGTGCCGGTTCCGGCACCATGCGCTTGAATGTTCTTCCGGCTCGGCATCACTCTGCATCGGCGAAGGCAGGTCCCACCAGAGTGCAGAGTGCAACTCCCTCCATCAGTTGGACAGTAGGAGACAATGTGTCTCCCTCCATCAGTTGGACAGTAAGAGACAATGTGTCTTCAAGGACCTCCCACTAAGGACTCACTTTATAATCTTTTGTTTTATAGTTTAGTTTATTTATTCTATTACTAATTAAAATGTTATTATTAATTTGTTATTGATTTATTAACCTTATTTTGCTATAATTTAATACACTTTTAAGTATTTATTTAATAAACATCTAGGCCACCCATGGAGGATGGGTCCCTTGTTGAGTCATGGTCCTCCCATGGTTTCTTCCTACCATTTTAGAGAGTTTTTCCTTGCCACTGTCGCCCTAGTCTTGCTCAACTTGGGATTGGCCTTAATGATAATGTAATATTGTAAAGCTGCTGTGAGACAATGCTCTGTTGTAAAAAGCGCTATATACATAAAATTGAATTGAATTGAATTGAATTGAATGTAAGAACTGGTGGGTTGTTCAACCAAACGTTCAAATGCCTCTTTTGAAGTAAATGTTAAGGAGGGCTAAGGTCAGAGGAACTATCAGGTTTAATCGATAGGAAAGGGGACAGGGAAATGTTAAGGGAGGACAACCAAACTTTCTATCCAGGAATATGGGAATATGTGTTTTCAAGAGTATTTTAATGCCATCTATGTTTTTTCCACATGAAACTGTACAATTTATCTTGCACTCCACTCTAGCAACTCATTTACAAACAGTCAGCTATGATAATGTGGATGCAACAGATTATGACTATGCAAGACCACAGTCAATGGGTTCACAATGTGTGACATGTATAGACAGATTTAAATTCTACCTGAACTATATATATATATATATATATATATATATATATATATGAAAACTACGTTTTTTTTAACAAAAGCATAATATCCTGGTTTGCAGAATGCGATTTGAAGGTTGCATGGTTAGAGGACTCTCCGATATACATCCCTTCATTATATCTGTAAATATCTTTGATGATAAACTTGATATTTTTGCATAGAAACCATAAAACGTCTATGTGCATATTTAGCTGTTTGAGGATCAGTACATTAAAAAGTTACATATTCCCACCTGCCCATGTTAAAATGCATTATCTCATGTTTTTTAAGCAGTTATTGCCCAAGAACCTGTGAGAACCTGTCTAAATTAAACACAACTGTTATAAACTGACAGATAAGAGAGACAAATCTCAACTTGACATAACACCCCAGGGCAGGATAAATGCACTTCTGCCTCAGGGCAGCAATATCATAATTTATCCCACTGGTAATGCAGGGCACTTAAGAAAGACAAGTGGACCTCAAGGGTTCCTGTAGCCATCCATCTGCTGCCAGGTAAAAAATGACAGACAATGCATTTCCAGTGGGGAGCCTGCCCTACACATAGCTACATAGATGAGTAATGACTTCAGGGTTTGTGCATGATAGTGCATGTAAAATGTCAGTTAATAAGGTAAATGATAGGTCCATTAACAAGCCTTAAATTGAAGACTGATGTGAACACTTATGATCTTGTCATTAAGTATCATTATGTTTATATACTATGGTAGGAATGTTTATAATGCAGATTTTGCTGTGTTGTCATGTTTGCCAACATGTCTGTAACTTTGCATTTTCAAAAACACTGTAAACATACATTGTTGCACAGCAGTGTTTTTCAAACATGGATATATAAAATAAACTGCAGCTTTTGTTAGCATTCGTATATTCATTTTAATTCTTAGCTAATTCCCTAATTCACTGGAAAGTACATAATTTAATCTCTGATCATGCTCACACATATCTTGAGCACTGATTGATTAATTGTCATTGATTAAGTGACTTGATAACTAGTAAAAGTAATGCAGTAATTTGATACACTACAGTTTACCCACAAGTTAATATGAATATCCACAAAGTAATGAGTATTCACACTAGTTACAGACTATAACTTGTGTATTACACTTTAAAACTTTCAGATCTGTAGCAATGGGAAGACAAGTGACAACCAAAAGCCCCATCATCACACATAAAAAATGCCATTGGCTATAATCGAATAAGGTTTTTGTGCTGTTTATAACTACCTGAATTTTAGGCTAGGACACAGTGAAAATATAGAATACATAAAATATTTTATGTAACACTCAGTCATGAGAGTTTTTGTGCTTGGAGGGACATACTGTTTCAGAGGTGTGCATTCATTAATGACCACGCTATTTAAGTTAACCACCATGAAGTGTAAATTAGTTTACTTTAGGGATTTCTAGAAACCTGTACAGTACACCTGCTTTAATTCGTAATCCAAGGCTTGACTAGAGCAAGACAATTTGAACTAAGCTAAACTCTCTTTCATCTGTAGGTCTTTATCTTGCATACAACAGGGGATAACTGATGATATGGTTGGTTTCTGTTCTTGATGATGCTGGAGATATTAAAGGTACAGTGTGATGAGTGTGTCTTGGTCAGCCATTACAAACTGCTAAACAGACTGTACTAACTGCACTGCACTGCACTGGTCTCTGTTGCTGCTACACAAATACTGTGAGAAACTTAGAGGGCCTGCACAATTTCTACACTGAAGGAGTTTGGGAAAGATGAAGCTTGGGCTCTGTTGACCACATCAGCAGATGATTTTGCACTACACTGCACTACATATTCAGTAGGACTGCACTGCGAGCACCATCTCACCAACACATTCAGCTTGAAACAGGAAATTGCTAAACTGCTGATTATGAAGTCCATGGATTCATATGGCTGAGTTTATTAGCCACAACATTTTTACTACAAAAGGAATGTGCTTTATATCAAATGTATGAAGAGATAACCTTGTAACCCAACACTGCTTACAAGTGTCAAGCTTTGGTTTTGTCATTATGTAAGTTAGTGGCATGTTGTCTGTCCATATACACTTAAAACAAAGAACTGGCATTTGTTTTTGTAAAACAAACAAATAGCAGGCAATTCAAGTTGATATTAATTAATCTAGCATGTGTTTAATGTATATGTATTAATACAACGTAATTGTCCTAATCATTAAATTGACCTGAATCAATTTAAACAAAAGTGAATAAATTGAGTTTATCCAAGTCTCGTGAGGTTTTGTCTTATATTGCACGATGCATGCAAGAGTCAGAGCGCAGGAACTGCAAATGACAACCTTATTCCCTTGATCTCCACTCCACTCAGCTCGTCGTTAGATGCACTGTTAAAAGAGTCACCTTACGTATATATATATATATATATGTGTGTGTGTGTGTATGTATGTGTGTATATGTGTGTGTGTGTGTGTGTGTGTGTGTGTGTGTGTGTGTGTGTG
Source organism: Parotocinclus haroldoi (assembly GCA_034779995.1). NCBI lineage: Eukaryota > Metazoa > Chordata > Actinopteri > Siluriformes > Loricariidae > Parotocinclus > Parotocinclus haroldoi. Next base: position 9,594 of record JAUZST010009310.1, read on the forward strand.
TGTGTGTGTGTGTGTGTGTATTTTCACATACCTCACACAGAAATATGAAATGCTAGGGTTTGCAAAAATAATAGAAAACTTTCCAGTACTGTGTATACACTGCTGGTTATACTATTTGAATGTTAACAATGAAAGCATAATATTTAACTGAACTGACGTATATGAAAAGTCAGTGTATTTTAACAGACTTTCCCCCTGTGACATAATGGGGGATAATGAATCTTCCCCCTGTGACATAATGAATCAGTGACAGTTACATTTGCCTTAACCATGTGTACCTTTATTTATGTAAATTAACTTAATGTTACAAAGGTGGCAGTAAGATCCGCATCCACTAAGTACTTAAATAATTATTGATCAGATTATATTCTAGTTATTTTCACTGAATAATTACTGATCATGTCACATTCACAAAATAGTCAAAGATTAAAGCATGCCAGATCTACAGTAACTTGTAGCATGGTCAGCTTAGTGAGTTTATAGTGTTCAGTGTTCAATGACAGTGCACAATTATAAGTTAATTTGATTAAACATTACAAGTATAAAGTATTTTTTATTACAAGCGTGAGTATTTTTGAATCGCACAGTCTATGTCTTCCCTTGAATGAAGGCCCAACCAATCTGATTAAGTAATGTGAACAGTCGACTGTAATCATGATTTGGTATATAGTCAGTATCCATGAAAGACTCTTTGAGAGTCTTTGAGAAGGAAAGGTGTTCAGAGGAAAATGCTGTTGTCAAAAATGCATAAGAAAAACTTTTGAAATGTTTAAAAACACTATTCTTTTCAAAAAAGAATAGAGGGCATTTGCATTTTTTTCTCTACCATCCATATAATTTTATTTATTTGTTGGTTTATATTTTTCCCATAATTTATTACTCTTTCACTTACTTATTCAATTATTATTTTTACCTCTTATAATGGCACATTTTAGTTAGTTATTTTATATAGCTGTATATACACTGCTTACAAAAATTGGAAGATATTTTAAAATGAAATACCCCTAATATATGATCTAGCTGCATCATATTTTTTTAAATTTTGTACCAAAACATGCAGTCATGCATACAGAGACAGGGTTTCCAACTATCTGGTTTACAACTAGTTGCAACATTTGAATTTCCTGTGTTTTTATCTAAGCCAAAGTGACTACAAATTGAAACATGTGCTCAAAATGTGTTCAAAGCATATGACACATCTATGTCAAGACATGATGCATATGACATCTCTGTGTTAAGACATGAAACCAGTGTGTGTTTGGCTAATTGCAGTTAATTGAAATAGGTTATAATTACATTTCCTGCATCCTCCCTCTAAGTAATCAGGTACATATCCAAAACTGAAAACTGAAAACACTGTCTTCAGAGTTTCTGTATAGGTACATTAACAGTATACGATCTCCCCTGGCAATTGTATAATTTTGTAAAAAAATGTTAATCAAAAACAAAAAATAAAAATTCCAACCTTTTGGCATTAAGAAAACAATAATAAAAGAAATAAATATAATTGATGTAGTCAGTCACAATTGTGTTTTTGGATCAAGTAGAAAAATAAATGTGACATGTGGCAAGGGCGTTACCCATCACCACTGTTTGTGTGTGTGTATGTGATAAAATTTACCTGTTGTCTCTTTGGTAGCTGGTTTGGTAAAGAGAGGCAGCAGAGACTAAGCTCATGGGGATGGGAGGGGTTAGCACCAGGCAAAAGTGTATGAGGGATGGATGTGCACACTACATATAAAATACCGGTTGTTTTGTGTTATGAAGCAATTATAAACGTGTTAATGTTTGTTATCAATTGTTTTGGGGAGAAAATGCAGCCTATTCCTATAAGATGGTTACACCCAGAAGAAATAGTTCAGAACAAGGGTGGGGCCTATCCTATAAGATAGGATCAGGAAACAATATTGGGACAGATCGGATTGTAAGGGCTCAACTCATGCTGAGAGGGAGCTGAGGGAGTGAGAGCCAGACTAAACCCTTTACAGGTACTTACTGATCAAAGTAGGGGTTGACAACTGCGGAGGCATCTTGGGGCATCTTCAACTACTACCAAAGTCTACACTGAAATTTTGGACTCTTTCCTTAGCTGAAAGGGTGTTTGGTGATGATTACTTCATTTTTCTAGAAGATAGTGCATACCATAGGGCAAAGGACTTAAAACTTTCCTTCAAGAAAGACACATATCGCCAATAGTATGGCCTGTAAATGATCCAGATCCCAATCCAGCTGAAAATCTCTGGTTGAAATTGATGAAAATGGTCAATGACAAGGCTCGAACCTGCAAAGCTGATCTGGCAACAGCAATAACATACAGTTGGAGACAGACTGATAAAGAATACTATTTGTCATTAGTTGCCTCATATAATTCAAGCTGTTATAATTGGTTTTTATGATTCCATAATATTTTCCTCAAAATTTCCTCTGCTTGATCTAAATTGTGACTGACTACAGCAATTGCATATATTTGTTTTTTATTGCCACAAAAAAGTTTTGTGGCATGCCTCTATGATTAACTTTTACTACAAAAATTACAAACATTGAAAGATGTTCCTCCAAGAGTGGTGATGCCATAACATGTGTAGTTGTGTTGGCAATGTCATTCTGACAAAGTCTAACTTCTAATTCATTAAGCATTTAATGACCATGGTATTGAGCTTGAAAGATGCTTAATTTAATACAAAATAAATCAGAATACAACTCAATTAATTCCTAAATGCCATTTGCCTGAAAGACACCGAGTTATGATCAATAAGGAGGGGACTGAACTTTAAATGCCACCAAACACCTTGGGCACTCATTTTCCATGTGAGGCTGCTAGGAATTGTACTATAAATTTCTGATTTCTTAGCTTAACTAGTTTGGGCAGGATACATAATTTACAAGGACACAAGGACAGTAACAGGAGTGCCTATAAGCACATTGGCATTGAATGATGACAGAAGCATTGACGAAGTACATGCGCAACATCAGGAGCATTGAGGAGTGGTTGAGCAGTATCAGGAGCATTTAAGACTCCCTGGGTGTCATTAAAGGTATCTCGCACCACTAAAGTACCGTCAAGTGTATCTGAAATCACCAAGGTGACATCACGGGTATCTGTAACGACCTAGACATCTGGGATCACAAAGGTGGCTTCAGGATCATTAGGGGCTGACATTTTCTAGGCTATTTTCACTTAGGGGTCTACTCAATTTTGCTTCCAGCAGTTTAAAATTTAATGGCTATGTGTTATTTTTATGGCACAACAAATTTACACTGCTATTCAAGCTGCTTACTACTGTACAGTACATTGTAGCTAAGTGCCATATATTCAGTGCTGTCCCATTAAAGGATATAATAACATATTTACAAAAAATATAAAGGGTGTATTCACTTTTGTGAGATAATGTACAGTGCCTTGCGAAAGTATTCACCCCCCTTTACATTTTTCACATTTTGTTACCTCACAACCTGGAATTCAAAG
>JAUZST010009311.1:0-13059 GCA_034779995.1 Parotocinclus haroldoi
TATATATATATATATATATATATATATATATATATAATGTATGTATGTATGTATGTATGTATGTGTATATATGTATGTGTATATATGTATGTGTATGCGGGACAAACAAATGAATACTATTTACAATGGAATGGGCACATATACTTACGATGCTCTTTACAGCTTGTTAGCTGTAGCGGAAAGTCATACAAACTAACGCTCCTGTAGTGTAAACGAGCGGTAAGATGCTACCAGTACGGTAGTGAACTGCCGCGCTAATGACGGACTTCTGCTTTTAAACTTCCTCTGTTTGTGGATCCGCAGCATTGATTGGCAGTTTAATGTTGTTGTCACGATCATTGGTGTTTGTTCTGCCAAGTCTCTTCATGGAACCCTGATCTGGTAAATGAGAACACACTGCAGAGTGATAAATGCTCTGCACTAGATTGTAACAATGCAATAATAGTATTATGTAATAGTAAATAAATAAGCAGTTAACGTAATAATTCTATAATTGTTAAGTACAGTATGGTAATTAGAGCACCAAGTGCTGTAACATCATCCATTGAGCAGATTTAAGTCTGGTTGCTGGTCATGACCGAAGGATCGGTGCATCCCTAGTTCTAACCCATTTGATACAATTTAGTTAGCAATGCTATATAGGGTACTAGTGTTGAGTGGCTAAATAGGAAACATACTGCAGCAATGATTTCCAATCATTGCTTTGTTTAATGTAAACAACTAGGGGACACCTATACATTTCTGTTTTTTATTGTTTAATATATGGAAAATAGTATTTCATTGTAATGCTGCATGTTCTCCCTTTTCTCTGTATCACACCTAACCTCGTTTATTGAATGAGAAACTTTTATATGACAGTAAATGTCATATAAATATGTAAATAAATTGTAACTTTGCATACTTGCAGTATTCATGTTTCTCTGGTAGCTGCATTTCAAAGATGGTGACAGTCTAACCCTGCCTGTTAATTAAACTGTATTAGCATTTTGTGAGGTATCTGCTACGAAAAATACCAGCACATAATAAGAGATCCCATGAGCATGTTTAGCCCAGCACATTGCATTGATGAGGAAGTGATGAAGATTTGACAAGTTTGGTCTCAAAACGTCATAGAAGCTGTCCAAACAGTAGACCTATCTATTATTCATGTGACTTTTGTTTACATATTTTGGTTAGATGTTAAGAATGTCAGCGTGAACTTTAAGGGAATTCGGACTAATATGCAGTAATATCTTATTTTCTGTTTTGGTCCCAATCAATTGAACTGGACTCCAGTTATAAATACACCCTAACTCTCAACTGTCCTGCAATCCACCAACTGTTCTTGTGCTGCAGAGTGCAGAACTGTCTCGTATGTATAATTCACTTGAGTAATAAGATCTGCTGCTCCTCATCATCATCATCTGTGTTTATAGGAGAGACAGAACCACACATGGCTGTCGGTAGCTGCATTTCCCACAAAATAAGTTGAACGTCTGGCACATGGCGCACGCAAATGAATAATAGGTGTTTTGCATCTGTGAAACCAAGTGAGAGTAATGGAACTGACCACTGAACAAACTGCAGCAGCTGCCAACCAAAGCTGTCTTCTGCATATGATTTGGTGCCTGCTGTAGAGGTTTTCTTCTATTTGAAAGCGTATAATGCACTTGTAATCGCCTGCAAGAAATCATGTGTACAGTAGGTTTCAGGAAGGAAAACGGAAACAATATGTTTTGCTGTTTTTTGTTTTTGTTTTTTTTTTAAGTAGGTTGAGATCTCATCTAGCCACACTAGGTATGCATTTTATTGAAAAATAGCCTAGTAAAATCTGGATATTAATCTCATCTTAATGCCAAGGTATAAGCAGGCTATAAATATACCTAATTTTGGTAAATGGTTTGGATAGCAAACATTCAAGATCCATACATACATAATTCCGCATGTTTCATATTTCATTTAAAAATATCCCTTAATGTTTGTCACCAGTATATATTCATAACCATACCTAGGGGTAGCTCATATGTATAGTAGTGCAGTAGTAATGACTTTTCTAAATGGTCCTTTTGTCTGCCTGTTATCTGTGTATGTTTGAGGCTTCTCATCCCTCACAAGTATAGTGACACACATTACAGCACAGTGTCTGGGCAGAAAGTTTATTTATAACGCGCATCATCAGTGTGAGCAGACCTAATGCTGGGCAGCTGGGCAACTAGTGTTGCATTCCTTGTAAGCACTGAGATGATGATGATGATGATGATGATGATGATGATGATAATGAGGTCTTACTCAGGTGAATTCCGTGCACTGGATCTGCACTCTGCAGTGCTGGAACAGTATGTGGACCATGTGCCAGTTAATTAGCGTGTACTACACTTGCACCAATTGCAATTGTCTTGGCCGAATTCAGGTTTTCTTTCTCCCTATGATTTTTTTTAAATGTCAGTACAAAAAACAGTTGCAAAAAAGCAGGAGCTCTTGGCTTGTACCTGGCTCTATTATCTCACTAGCTTAACCTTGTGGCCAGAACATATTAAACACTGCAAACTTGCAATATTCTTGCTGTATTAATAAGAGCCTTTTCCCAGCTAGTGCAAGTACAAGCAAAGACTCAATATTGTCAATAGCAATATTGTATGCCACTGAATGTAAAAAAAAAAAACACACTAATGCTAAATACCAGGAATAAATGGTACAACACATACATGCAGTCCCTGTGAGATTTTATTCTCAAATAAGAGACTTTTGTAGACTTTTAAGACATACACACAATATGCACAGATGAAGATGCATGCTAAGCTTAGGGACCATGAAATGAACCATAAAAATTTATTAATTGGCAACTCTGTACAAACATGAACTGAATTAATGTTAATAACAGCTATAGATCTGACTTGATCAGTGCTCTGCATGCAGCTTTACAGTGAGATCAGATTTTACCCATCTGAAATGGAAGCAAAATTTAGAAGAAAGTCAATGTGATTGTCAATGTTGTTATTTTATATATATATATATATATATATATATAGTAAAATTGCTCATAGGATTTGCACAGTTTGGAAAACAGGAGTTTGTAATGAATAGTTTACATATGTAGAGTATTTACCAGATGCTGCCCTTATCCAGAGCGACTTACAAAGTGCTTTGACTGTACTATCAACACTATTAGTAACCTAGTAATTTTTACATACTTTTTAGCACAGTAGTATGTGGTTTTGGCAGCCTATGTGAAGTTTCTTACTTTTTTTAGTTGATTTGAATAATTTAATTGAAGGATTCTGGTAGTGGAAAGTTTCTTTCGCTGTAAGGTATTTGCCGCAGCTTTACTGATCATTTTGCTGATGTTCACGTTTTGTGAATACACATTGCTCAGAAGGATGTTTTTTAGCCGTCTTTGTTATTTTGATACAACCACAGAGATGGGCTTGTCTGGTATTTCTGCAGATGCCCACATATGATTATCATTAGCAGAACTGTCCTAATTAGCAATACTCAGAAGTCACAAGGAACCACATGCTCCACGTGGTCCTTGCACTTCAGCTAGCGTCTTCTTACCGGCATTTTAATTGCAGGCTCTGGTCATTTTCTAAAATTATAGCTAGAACATTGAATCTGTGAATATACGATAAGGTTATTTAAACAGTAACAAACCAAATACATTACTTAAATATTTGTACAATGGGCTAGTGATTAATATTTTGAGTACAGCGATGCTGCATCTATAAAATGCTTTGGCCATTTGTATTATTATCTGAAAAATGCTAACTCAAATGTTGTTGACCTGACCACCTGGTCTGTGCTGATCTTTGGTTTAGAAAGTGCGCATCATATTGATATCCACATAAATGCCTTGACCCAAGGTTTCACCACAAAACATTCCCCATAGTGTCACACGTCCTTCACACTGTTCATCCACATGCTATCAGGTCAAGTTCTGATGTGCGTGTATATTGTAAGTGCTTAACATGGTGCACACACTCACGGTCTTTGAATAAACAGCTTTATATTTAGCAGGGGGCACTGCACTGTGTGCTGCCTTGTTACTGGTTCCTGTTTTGTCCCACCTCATGCCACTCTGTAGTATCCTCTACTACTACAGGTGCAAAGCACTCAACTCACCTTGTTGTTTAGGAAATGCTCTTATCAAGTCATCTGGTCGTATTGGCTTGTCTGATGTTGAAGTTCCCCAGGTCTTTACTCTCGTGTTTTTTCCCCTCAAATCGATTACAAGATCCGACTGTTCACATGCAGTCTGATGTATTCCAGAGCTTAACATGCTGTTGATAATAAACAACATTGTCTTTAGATTCATACAAAAACATTGTATCATATTTGGTATGTTGATGGTTTTAATATTTTGGCCATCTCAGCAAATAGAGCATCTGTGAGTGTGCGCATGCTCTGGAATGCACCAGCACCCTGTGCATGCCTGGCTCCCCACAACATTAAATTTAATTAAGCGGGTATGGAAAGTTGCGGCATAAAAATCAATAAGAAATAACCTCACAAAGTGCAGACGCGAGTTTATTAAGATTATTTTGTTCTATGCCAGACCAAAATTATCTAATTCTAGAAACCCGAAGCACATAAGTGGGACAGTATGGAAAATTCAAATGAGTCTGGTGAACTTTATTTCATTTGTTAATAAACATCAATTCCTGGCTTGCAGCACACTGAAAAATAGGCTGTAAAGCATTTACCACTTTATCTTGCCATCCCTTCTCACAACACTTCGTCATCTGAAACATCGGTAGTTGTTTGGGTAATACATTTATCTCACAAACTGGAGATCCTCTGGCCATTGTTGCTCATTAAAGACTTTCCTGGATTTTGCTTTTGTACCAAATCGTGATTATGATCACCTGCTGACATCACCTGATTTGAAATTGCATCATAATTGTTTTTTTAATTCGTTACTAGATCTACATTTGTTTTTTAATGTATTGCAGGCCTGAACTGTAGGGATGGATGTTTATTACCAAACAGAATGCAGTTGACCAAACAAAGCATGAAGTTTCTTGAATTCATAATGTCTGCAATGAAATAAAAGTCAAAGTAAATGTAGTAACTCTGCATTTCTTTTTAATTTGCATTTAATTTTCATGGCATAGGTGAAAATTATTAACTAATTTATCAAGGCTCTATTTTGGATTTATTTCTTGCCCTCTATTACGTTAACTGTCCTCTAAGAATATGCTCTGTAAATGGATCTTTTCACTTGTGAGAGTAACATGGCAGTAATGTTACCACACATTTCTGGTTGGTTGAAGCCACTTCCTCTACACTTAACTTAAATTAGAATTTTTCTATCATGAAAACATTTCCTTTCATCTTGCAATGTAATGGATTCTGATGTGTCAGTGATTTAACAGTGGCGGTCATGTTTGTTCATACCGTTGCTTTGAGGACTCAATACCTTAAATCTTTTTCATTGTTTAATTATTAGTATTTACTTAATTTTACTATTAATACAAACTTAACTGTTTCAATTAACATCTAAGCCTCCCAATGAGGAAGGGTCCCTTTTTGAGTCTTGGTCTTCCCAAGGTTTCATCTTTTAACATTTAGGGAGTTTTCCCTTTCCACTGTCGCTCTAGGCTTGTTCAATTTGGTATTGGCCTTTCAAGATAAAATAATACTGTAAAGCTGCTTTGACTAAATGTCAAAATGTTTTTGACTAAAATGACTAGTGTTTTCTGTTGTTGAAAACACTGTAGAAATACATTGAGTTGAATTACCAAAAAAAGTAAAGGAGAGGTTTGTTATGATAGATACAGTATCTAACTGTACATTGGTACAGATGAAGCAGATAAAATAGCAGAGGTTAGCAGTGCTCCTCATAGATTCAGAGAGCCCTGACTCGATATTGACTTAAGCCTGTGTGGAGTTTGCAGGTCTTCCGTGTGTCCACATGATTTTACTTTGGGTGCTCTGGTTACCTCCCACAGTTAAAAGAAATGCATTTGGTTAATTGATTATGCTAAATTGGCCTTGTCTGTGTATGTATGTCTAGTTTCAAAGTAATCTTGTATGTCTAAGTAACCTTTTGGCTGTCGTAAATGGCTTTTGATGTAAGCGTTACACACCAACACACTAAATAATTCTCAGTTCCTAAATCCACATGGTTCCTGAAGTGTTTGGGAGTTGTCGGCTAAAGGGTGTCACAACCCCTGCTAGTTTCTGTGGTTGTGTGTTTAACAGGTTTTTTTGTTGTTTTTTTTGTCGCAGGTGTTTGGAAAGTACCAGTCTGACACACCAACAACAGATCTGTTTTGCTACACTCACAAACAAATGAGCTCTTATCAACTTATCAACCTTAGGCTTATTGGTTTTGAAATGAAGTGAAATGATGAAAATGGTTTTGTTTTTAACCTTGGAAGATGTATTTATAATGTATTGCATTGTATTGCATGTGTTCCGTGTAATTACTAAATGATCAGATTCCTCTTTTAGTGCTCTCTAAATAAATTAAGACCACTTCACACTGAGATTTTGTAGCTATATTTCAGCCCACACCATTCAGATTAAATCAGATGAACATAAGTTCTTAAGCTTATTTTAAAATCTTACAAACAAAGGTAACTGATTATACATTACAAAACCAATATTCTAATGGCAGTGTTGAATTGTTGAGAGGATTTATATTCAACCTTGAATGGACTTTCTTTTGGCTGATCTTCTAACCTTTTTCCTTCTACTTACCCCTCATTAAATGGACAGTGGAACTTTCTCGACACCTGTAACCATAAGCAAACCTAACCCTCAAGTTTAGCAGCTGTTGCTTTGATGCTTGAACGCTTTTGATCCTACAGAAAGTGTGTGTGTGTGTGTGTTTACGTTTGTTAGCAAGCAATATGCTTTTCTCCATTTCACTTGCAGTGTGATGCTGCTCTTGCCCAGCCCAGCGTGGCGTCGCGTTCCTCTGCTCTCTCCATGATGAGCAGCCAGCCAGAGCTTCACGCCGGCAGTATGGAGGCTGTCTCTTCAGACGCACAGAGGCTACACCCTGTTCAGCAGGACAAGAAACGAACAGAGGACTTCAAATTTGGCAAAATCCTTGGGGAGGGCTCCTTCTCAACTGTGAGTGAACTGGCTGATTGCACAAATTTAGATGTGTGCTGCAATATGCTATGAATACACATGCACTTCAAGGCCATGATGGTGAGCTGCTATTTCCTAAATTCACGTTTTCTCTTATTTCAGGTTGTTTTAGCAAGAGAGCTGACTACGGGGAATGAGTATGCAAGTAATGCATATTTTATTTGCTTTAATTTGCAAAAACAAGTTCTAATAATATTTGTTTCTATTTATAATATAATTAACCTTATTTCTTGACATTTGCTACTAATTGTAAGTAAAGTTGTCTGTTTTTCTTATCTGATTGCCCAATAAGTAACTTATCAATGTGAAATCTTAGCATGAAAATATTTGTCTCTAAGTTGTTTTGGCTTGCTGCTTGCTGCATATATCTCGGGGGTCTCTTTAAATTAAAACACACTGTTTGATTGCGCTTTCTAGTCAAGATTCTGAAGAAGCTGCACATCAAGAAGGAGAATAAAATTCACTATGTGAAAAGGGAGAGGGACATTATGTCAAATTTAGGTCATCCCTTTATTGTAAAGCTCTACTTTGCGTTTCAGGATGCGGAAAAATTATGTATCCTTTCTGACATGGTGAATGATTTGTATGGATTATAAAGAACAGCAAATCACTTATTTCATTATATTTTCTATTGTATTTATTGTACATTGTCTATTTTAATTTATATTCTAAGGTATTTGCTATTTTTATTCTCTTTTTTTTTTTATTCTGTCTATTTGACCATTTTATTCTTTTATCGATTCTATTTTAGTGAATTTGATTCTTACATGTAGAGCATCTAGGCTGCCCAAGGAGGGCGGGTCCTCTTTTGGTTCTCCTAAGGATTTCTCTTCGTCATGCATAGGCTGTTTTCCTTGTAACTGTCACCCTAAGCTTGTTCAATTGTGGCTGTGGGCTTAGATGTTTATACAACTGCTTTGAGCCTCTACTCTGTTGAAAAGAGCGTAAATAAATAAGTCTGACTTTGACTTGCTGAATGCAGTTGTTGGCTTTTAATTAAGTATTCTCATAAAACCTCCTTAACCCCTGTCTGTCAGATTTTGGACTTAGTTATGCTAAGAATGGTGAACTGCTTCGCTACATTCGTAAAATAGGGTCTTTCGATGAGACCTGCACAAGGTTTTACACTGCAGAAATAGTTTGTGCCCTCGAATATCTCCATTCAGTAGGAATTATTCATAGGTAAGTCATTGTTTTGCACTTTTAATAAAGATGTCGTAGAACAGAATTCCGTTCTAGAGCTGGTGTTTTAGAATTGGATTTTGTTTGTTAGGCTTCTTTGACTGAATTTGTGTATGCTTCATTTGCTCCTAGGGACCTGAAACCAGAGAATATTCTACTGAATGAAGCGATGCACATTCAAATTACAGATTTTGGAACAGCCAAGCAGCTTTCTTCTGATAGTTCCCAAAGTAGGTGGAGTTTAAAACCATTTACATGGTTTCAGAAAGCTTTTTATCCTTCACTTCATTGTTTATTTCTGGTTACCTTAACCTCTCTGTAAGTCAGGATTTTGTTCTTATTACATTTCCACCCCCTTGCACATTTACATTTATGCAGTGTCGAGATGTGTGTGCCAATGTTTTATTTGTCTTTTTTTCAGCAAGAGCCAACTCTTTTGTTGGGACTGCACAATATGTTTCTCCAGAGCTGTTGACTAAAAAATCAGCCTGTAAAAGGTACTCCGATAAGAATAAAACTTTTGTACACCTTTATAACAGTATAAGGCATATTACACAACAGGGTGCTGGCATGAAAAGTTTTTCAAATCTGTGTTTCAGTTCAGACCTCTGGGCCCTGGGCTGTATAGTTTACCAACTGGTGGCTGGATTACCTCCATTTAGAGCGGCGTAAGTCAAACACACTTTTTACTAGAGGATGATTGTTGCCGCTGCCAACAAAAAAAGTTACAAAAAAAGCTGGGTGTGAAATAACAGGAAGTAATGCCTTTGGTGTTTGTGTAGAGCGTTTGAATGCTCTAAAAAAATCCCCAACCACTCTGTCATGTGACCCTCGTGGTAACATTAGAGATAACTGATTATTCTGGACAGCTAACGGAATATAACACTAATAGCCATGTGTCTATAGAGTTACACTCTTACCTAAAATGTTTTAATCAGAACAGTTGTATTTACACATAGTCTTTTGAACATTATATAATAACAATTTCCATGCTCCTTCATGCTTTGATTTCTGTTTGTTCTTGAAACAGGAATGAATACTTGATATTCCAGAAGATAATAAAACTGGAGTACGATTTTCCAGAGAAATTCTTTCCAAAGGCAAAGGATCTTGTGGAGAAGCTATTGGTGGGTTTAAATTTGCTGACACGATTCCATTTGGTTTAAAGGTCTATGGGTTTTCTAATTTGATTTGCATTCCAGTGTTCTGACCCTACAAAGCGCTTAGGCTGTGAGGAGATGGGTGGCTATAATCCTCTGAGAGCGCATGAGTTCTTTGAGAACATTTCCTGGGATGATCTTCATCTGCAGGCTCCCCCGAAACTCGCTCCCTACCTGCCACCCATGGCAGAGGATGAAGAAGAGTATTATGGAAATGTAAGTGTGATTCATAGCATTCAACCAAAATGAACTATAATTCCAACTATGAGTGCTGGTGCGGACCCCCTTGGTCACAGGCCCCTGCAGTTCCAAACTGAAATAATAGAGAGGAAATATTGAATTATAGGACAGAAATGACATCATGTATGAGAGGAAAAACACATAGTAGTTAGCTGCGTGTGCAGACAGTTTGTTATAAATTATACTAAACCGGTTTAGACCCTTGTGCGTCTGAAATTGTGCGGCTTCTTAAACTAGTGCATACTAGTTTCCATCTAGTAGTTGCTTGACCACTAAAACGGTATGCTCTTGCAAGTACTGGTGTGCATTACCTGTTCTTACATAGTGCTGTCGTATACCGTTTAGTATGGAAGTATGCATTTTCGGATGCAGCCCATGTTTTATGTTAGGTTATGCTAGGTTGAATCCAGCGCCGCCCTTGATCGGCATTGACCAATTCTGCTGAAAGGCGATCAGCGATCAGGCCCCAAAAAACTCTGATCGGTCTATCTTTAATTTAACCCTTTGGGGGGTCCTGATATCAGCTGGCTCACATCACATGTTAAGACCAAAGTTCATTTACATTTTCAGACGTACAATTCCAGATCCCAAAACAATATATGATCCTTTTAAACGTCTTAAGGGGCTTACCTTTAACTAAGCCGCTGGCTGAGAATTTGAAAATAAAGTTACATATCTTTCACGAAGCAGTAGAAGAGCAGTAACTTGTTTAATATGTGCGTGCGTGTTATTGCGAATAACGTCAAGGCTGTGATGATCTACGGCACTATAATACACAACACAGAGTATTCTGTTGCTTTTACAAAACAGTTTTTTACAACAAAATTAATTGAAGAAATACTGACATTCATACTGAATAAGCTTTAATACTGACCATAGCTTCTGCCAAAAATTAGGTCTACAATGAATGAGTTGTTGCTATGCAACAGTAACAATTCTTTACCCTGCTATTACACAGAATGCTACAAAAGGCTTATATAACACTGCCAAGTAACTTTAGTTACAAAGTGCCAATAAGTAAAGATGAGAGAGAGAAAAATGGTGCAAAATTTTAAAGAAATTCTTGTTAACTTATTAATTCTTGTTAATTATTTTAATGTGCTGATTTCAAGTATAACAAGAAAAAACTGCCATTTGGCTCTAGTTTCCCTGCAATCAAATAGTTTGTGTTTTACTGTTACATAAATTCATTATTAATTAATGTATAGTTATTACTTCTAAAACTCTAAAAATACACTTATCTGGTCACCAACTTATTCAAATAAATAGGAACCTCAAATAAATAATAAATACTTAAATGTACTTAAATGAACAGTCATTGGACTGTACAAAGTATGTCCTAATGTAGTAACTGGCTTCTCTGTTGCTTTTTAAGTGTCTCATTTGTTCAAGCATCAGATTATCTCTTTTGTGTCCAACAGTGGTTTGCAAGCATTGAAGGGTTCCATTTACACTGATATCTTTTTTGTCATAGTCGCAGTTTCCTGGTAAAATTGCTCACTATGCTTATCAATGATTGCTCCGCAGTTTGGTGCAAAGAAGTCTAGATGAAAGTGCAAGAAATACATTTTTTATTTATTTTCCAACAAGCTCTTCATAGTTGTCTGCCTTGATGTTTCCAAGAAAATGTGTTGCCACTAACTGGAATGTTGCCCATGCAGCCTCACAAACTGTTAAACTCCTCATCTTGCAGAAACACACGAATATGAGAAGCAAAAAGACTCCTTCCTTTATCTTTGCTTCACTCAGCTTTGTAAGTTTATAAAGGAGATACTGGAATACCTCTGAATTTTTGTCCATTGCCTTCATAAGACCCATCTTGATATACAATGGTGATAGCAGGATCTTATTTGGTTTAACAAGTGCAGAAGAACAGGTTTTTATTTTGCCCTGGCTGCAGTGAATGTCTGAGTGGCCAGTCTTTTTCTTGTAGTGTTAATCTCTTGCTCGACTGTCCATTCACATAGAAAACTGCAATACGTTTTGTATCCACCCTTTAGACCAAACACAAGGGTCACCACAGAGGCACCATTGATGTTAGTCATAGTTTGTGCACCTCGTTTTGACTCAAAAATCACTTCACCATGAATATATCAGAAATTGTCTGCTTTAGTAATGCAAATGTGATGAATAGCTGAATGACGATATAAGTTGAACGGTACAAATGCTGGCTGTGTGACTTACAGCGATAGATTGTAAGACTTGTATAGAGTTTTGATGCAAGTTTAATTAGGAAAATTATGAAGGTTTAATTATTACATCATCTGGCTTTCATTGGTCATTCAGAGACAATGCAATCTTTGCCTAGAGTTGTATCAAAGACTGTAAGAAATATCCACTGGATATATTGGAGCCAATTTCTTTTCAAATTTTTGTTTCAAGCATCTCAAAATGATATAAGTTGAACTTATTTGTCTCTTATTTGTCTCTGTTTGGCCTTACACTAATGTCATCTTTCAGCATGATTGGGGCTGTATGCAATATTCAAAGTAAACAAGACAAAGAACATGGTCTAATGGCCCAGCTGCACTCCCAAAATGAAACGGTAGATGGAAATACAGAAATGGGATTCACACAGGGCTACAGCAAAGTACCTCATGACTCCTTTGTTTCAACCCATTAATTTACTCACAAAATTGATCATAAGTCACATATTTTGGTTAAAAATCAGTCGATATTAATACATAACTGATCAATCCTTCCATCTCCAATTCAAAGTGTGTCGACTTCCCAAAACACAAGCAAAGAGAAGCTCTCGGATTACTTTATACTACAGCAAGAAGGCCGAATATTGTGAGCAGGATGCTAAATAATTAAACATCTGTAAATGTGGTAAACCGGTTCATAAGCTGTGTGTGATAAATAATACTGAATTTTTAACTGTACTATAACTAATAGCATGGCAGTTCTGGCATGCTGTGAGTCAACAAACCCTATCAAAGTCATGCACTGCAATGTTAACTAGATATGATATATAAACTAATTGATATTTGACTGAATTGCAAATGTCGTTTAAGAAACAGAACATGAGCAGGAGTGTTATTGCAAATAGCATCACAACATCACAGCCGTGACGTTATTCGCAAAAATACACTGCCTCTAGTGTTCTATGCAGTTTTTACTTAATAAAGAAACAAAATAAATCAAATAAGCCCCGAATTTCATACTTAATATGCTTAAATGCATAAAGACAAAAAGTAGACAAAAAGTAGGTCCACAACAAATCAATTGCTTTAAAATAGTAACCACTTCCTAGTCTTCAGCAAACAAGATGGGTTACAAAGTGCTTTATAGACTGGCTTTTACAAAATGAAAATGAAAGTGTGTATGAGTGTGTATGAGTGTGTATGAGTGTGTATGAGTGTGTATGAGTGTGTATGAGTGTGTATGAGTGTGT
>JAUZST010009312.1:0-13059 GCA_034779995.1 Parotocinclus haroldoi
TTAGATAATGTATTACTGTAAAGCTGCTTTGAGACGATGCTACATTGTAAAAAGCGCTATATAAATAAAACTGAATTAAATTGAATTGAACTTCTCTCACCTCTGACTCAACACTCAACACAGAGCACAACATACCGACATTTGTAGATGTGACTTTTTTTTAATGTGGTTCACCTTTTATTTAAAAACAGACCCTACTGTGTAAAGATGGGATTTTTTTCCTCTAAAATAGCAAATGTTACCTGGGGAAAGCCTGAGGGATCCATTTTAGGCCCTATTCTGCTTTTCCTCTACCTGTTCCCACTTAGCACCATCTGTCAGAAGTATAATACTGTAACATTGTTGACTCCCCCTGGGGCGTTCCTGGCTCCAGTATGCAAATTAGCAGTTCAATTGTCCCTTTCTTTTGGGGTTTATGTGCACTTTTTGTGCACAAATAAAAGCTCACAGTGCATGTCTGTGTGTTTAGCTGTGTATATGAAAGGTGTCTAGTTGTGTGTAGTTAGCGTGAGCTGGCTTGCTGTGTTTGAGGATGACCTGGGTGACTGAGCTGTGAATCTGCAGTAATTTTCTCAGGGCTGGTCATTTTGACTGTGGCTTGCCTGTAATCTGCATTATGAGCCAATTTTCTTCCTCAGCAGTTGACATCTAGCTATATCTTCCATTTAAGGCAGAGGATAATGGATCACATGACCTTCTTGCAAATTGTCAGAGAAATTGTTGCCAAATCAAGCCAAAATCGAAATTTATTATCTCTGGCAACCACAACTTTTAGCAGCACTACAGCCAATGACCTGGGATTGTTATTTGTAAATGTACTTACACAAGCACAAAAATCTTGCTGTCTGTTTTGATTCAAAGTTGCAGCTTTTTTTCATTTTAGAAATTTCACAAATAGATTGTTAAGCAGATTTTAGCCCCGTAGTACCTGGAAACCGTCATTCATGCAGTCAGTTCTTTCCATCTTGATTATTGCAATTTGCTTTACTTCCGTCTCAGTCAGTCCAGCATGTTATGCCTGCAGCTGGTTCAAAATGCTCTTGCCAGGCTTCTGACAGACACAAAAAGCTGTACTGGTTTACACATGAAATTCCAGGAACTGAATTTAAGGTTTTATTATTCATATATCAGGCCATGCATTGTATGGCAAATCATGTGAAATCAGATTGGTTTCTATAGCACTTTTTCAAAATGAAGCATTGCTTTGAAGCAGCTTTACAATTTTAGATTATCTTCTAAAATGTAACATTAGCATGAAACTTAAATTCCTCTCTGATCAGTGCTTTCAAAACAGCAGCTTTGGGTGATCGGGTGTCTTCAGCACATAAACAGCCTGCCATCTTTGAAGTCTTTTTCTACATTAGACTTTTTTTGCTTATTTGATTTCTTCAACATAATTTTTTAGCATCAACGGCTATTTCACAACAAGCACATGGTTATATGAAACTAGTCATTTATACTCAGATCAGGACAGTTTTAGTGTAATCAGTTAACCTAATGCAGCTTTGGACTGTGAAAGGAAACTGGAGCACCCAGAGTAAATCAACATGAAAATGGAGAGAAATGGAAAAACCACTCAATAGGTCTCCAAGGTGCTAAAGATGTGAGGCAACTGCATTAAGTTCTGTAACAGTATGCTGTCCTCTTTCAGAGGAAAAGTTAAGACTAATTTATAAACCCAATTAATTTTCCATGGCAGTTCAAATCCTCTTAGAGATTGTTGTTTTTCATTTCTTTTTGTTCATTTTTACTGAATTCTTTAATTTTTTTTTTTTTTCTTAAAATAGTAAATTTCTTTTGAACTTTAAATGTTTCTTAATCCGGTTTCTTTTACACTGATGTCCTAAAGGACATCCTCACACTGATCCAATTGCTTTGAGCCCTCAGGAGGCTTGCACTTACATTCCTACCTCAACTGAGCCTGGGTGAGGTACAGATTGCCTAATTGTGTATAATGTACTTTGGACTGGGTTGTCTAGGAACTGGTCTAGCCATAAGGACTCCAGTGCCTTATAGTTAATAAGCATACAGGTTGTGAGGGATTTGATTTAGGATTTGATGAGTACTGGAAACCTTAGAAATTTAGGCTAAAAAGCACTATGGCTGCAACAGCGGGCTCAGAAAGCACCAGCGGTTGCCAAGTGTGAAGGGTAAGCTCGTAAATGAGAAGAGGGAATATCCTAGAACTCCCACTCCCTCTCTGACTTGTTCATTTAGCTGATCAATGACCCAGATTGCTGTTAAATAATTGCCTTTTAATTAGACTCAGATCTCCGTTTAATCATTACATTTATTTCTTTGTTGATGTATGTGTGTGTGTATGTGTGTGTGTGTGTGTTTGTGCTGGAGCAATGTTACCACTACTAACTGCTAACCGTCTTTCACGCTCAGTCTAGGTGATGGAACACACCTGATGTCATAAACTTTTATGTAGACGGAGTTTAGAGAATGGTGTTCACTTTGAGTAAGTTTGCTTAAACACTTAAATTGAGAGACATGAAGTCAGGAGGCAGTTATATTCCAATAAAAATAAATGTAATGAAACGTAAAATGATAATTTTCTAAAACAAAGCCTTTCCTCTCTGATCTGTTTTACAAATGCCATGTCTTTACAATTATGATCGTTTTTATTATCAAAATCACTGATTTGAAGAGTTCCCAGCAAGGCACAATGAAGTGCAGAAATTGAGTGGTCTGCAGCTATTACCTCTGCTGCTGGAATGAGGGAGTGTGAGAGCCCAATAGTGATGACTCTCCCATTGTTGAATAAGTGAATATCTGAACTTTACTGATATCAAGGGCAGGCACAGATGCGAGTGACAGCCATTCACAAATGTAACAGGTTATTTGTTGGTCTCTGTCAGGCTCAGTAGGGCGAAGCAAAGATGGCTTTCCAGGTAAACAGGAGGCTTTATTGAGAGACGTAAACCAAAACTCGTAGTCAGACGGAAAGGAAGTCGAAAACCAGAGAGTGCAAACAAATCCAAAAGGGCTAGGCAGGAACGAGAGTCGAAAACGCACTAGCAGTCAGCAACGGTAAGTAAACATACGAGATCGCAACAAGGAAACGCTTAGAACTCGATCCGTGGAAACGAGACTTAGCGAGGGCTGTGTGTGAGGGAAGTGGTACAAATGCGGTGTGCAATTACGTGTGGAGATGAGATACAGGTGTGTGCATTAATAAGAGGGTGACGGTGATCGAGTGTGCGTGCGTGCATGGGTGTGATCCGTGGAGCAGAGCGTCGCCGTGACAGTCTCCACCGTTGGACTACACCAATATAGCACTGAAAACCATGGACATAAAGTGGCTCAAACAGGCTATGCTTGTATGAAATAATAAAAACACTGCCAAAATCAAACCAAGTTGAGATTTTAAATCATTTTCTCTCTCTGAGGTTCATATACAGTATGTATAAAACTGGATGTTTATTGCCTCACCCACCAATCTCACTGTACATCACTGACAGTACTGTACAAAAGTCTCAGGTCACCTTTTTGTTCATTTGTTGTTTCAACAACAGCGTAATATATCATTACTGCCGTCTCTTTATTAAGACACAGGCAGAAAAACAACATAAATTTACAAAGAGAATTCTGCAAGCATTTAGTGTGACCTCCCTGAAGAAAGAGGTTTCTTAGCTTCTACCAATCCAAAAATGAAGTGAAGTGGCCACATGTTGTAGTTTAAGTGGAGGTGACGTAAAACATTTGCCACTGTAGCCTGTTTTTTCTAAGGTTTTGTCCCCAGGTTTTAATTGTATCACTCAAGTAGAAAACAAGGTTCCTTAAGGGAAATGCTGAATTTAACCAACAAAGAGTGAGGGAGATTATGTAAGAGATGTTTGGACCATTCATACGTGGGCAATTTTACAGAACTTTCCATGCTTGTGGTTCCAGGGTGATATGTTCAGCCAATATCGTGCCAAAACATTCACCAGTCATTGACCAAAGACCAGGATGAGCATGCAGGTTTAAAACTATGAATGCACGTCCCTCAGTATAAAGAATAAGAAAAAGTAAGGCTATTCTTGTGGGAAAGGTCAGCCTGTTCATTATGAGCGTCATTATATTAACACTAACATTATTTTTACATACAGAAATCGTTATAAGTGTCAGAATAATAATGCAATATTAAGGCCGATGTCATATGACTTTAGAGTGAGGAGTGCATGAATTTATGCCTTTTCTTGCCTTAGAAAAGGTTTTGAGAACTGGCTGATGTATTGGCCTGGTGTTAAATGAGACTCATTCATCTTATGACCCACAAGGCTAGAGGTCCTTCTCATACTGGAAGGTCATTGAGGGCTCAACAGTGAAGGTTCTGAGTTATTGACCTGAATGTCAAACAAGTCCTAGTGCTAAGCAAGAATATTCCTTTTAGCAAGGTCCTTAAGCTTCAAGTGCTCCAGGGTTGCCATAATATGGCTGTTCGGAACTCAGTGTTTTCACATTCATAAAACATTTAATATTTGACCTCAGATATATTTATTATCAAAGACTATTCATCCTCTGAGTAGCTTTCATTCCCTCTCAGCTCGCATACTTCTAGTCCTTCTTCCAATACATCACTTTTGCCATCAGTGAAGATGTTGTTTCTCTGTCAATTTTTGGAATGGTTTTTGCCGCTATCATTCCCTTCGCTTTCATTTTTTCCCTTTATCCCCTGGACAAGTTGCAAAATGGGGTAGGATTTTACGTTCAGGTTATAATTTATTTTTTGCAATGCTCTTACTAGGCATTTTCACAAAACAAAAAAGCTCAGTCCAGACCTCAGATAAGCAGTAATGGGCAATAGTGGGAAAAAAAGCTCTCTGAGATGGATATGGAAGAACATAACCGCCTAAAGCAGAGATGCTGGAGGTGCTGCAGAACTGTATAAAGCTGAAAGTATAATTGGAAAATACCTGTTGCTTTAAAAATAGAAGTCTGTATTTGGATATTCCAACCCCTGAGAGAAAAACTATAGGAGTTTGTGAGGTACTTGGAACTGCTGCAATGATAAAGTAAGACAGTGGTCCCTGCTGCCACTTTGAAATGCATGTTTCTCTATAGTAATTTACTTTTTTATAATGTAGAGTCCTTGTGAAAATCAAACCAGAAAAATATCAAAACCAGTCAACATATCGGTTCTTTATTCCACACTCTGTATACTGACAAACCAAATACCAACCCTGTGAAGGACTATATCTGGCAAAACTAAATCTAAAAGTGGAAAAGCTTTCTTGGTCTTATATACTGATGACATGCATACGAGGCATGAAGTGTGACAATCATTAAAGATACATTAATCTCAATTACAGAACATTTTTTCAACTTGTCGAATTTTATTGCGTTCGCCCACCTCTAATGCACCTCTGCACTTTATTAACTCCTAAATCTATGGTAATATTTATACTGAAAGGTATATTTTCAGTAAAAAAAGGACTGGAGACATTAGGGCTGCTTAGCTGTACAGTTCAGGCCTCTCTATTATGCCTGTTTCACTTTTCAGACCTGTATTAAGACTTAATTAAGACTTTTTCTAATCAAGATGATGGTCACCATTATTTTGACCAGTAATATCAAGTGTTATACAAACACATATGCAGCAGATTGTATTCTTTTATTACAAGCACATCTACATGTATCTGTTTATGATACATTCGACTTATGATGCATTTGATGACAAAGCATTCTTTTATGTAAAACAAACTACCAGTACTGTATTTCTATAACTATATGTATATGTATCTCCTGGGATGCACGACAGATTTTTTTTTATTTCGTCATTCATACACAGAAAAAAAGAAACCCAATGCCTTGCTGATGAGAGAGGTTGATGGAAAATGGCCAGGCTGGTTCGAGCTGATAGAAAGGCTAATGCAGATCAGCAC
This sequence comes from Parotocinclus haroldoi, assembly GCA_034779995.1. NCBI lineage: Eukaryota > Metazoa > Chordata > Actinopteri > Siluriformes > Loricariidae > Parotocinclus > Parotocinclus haroldoi. The sequence goes on from JAUZST010009312.1 coordinate 5,874, forward strand.
TTTGTTTGACTGTGGTGTGCAGAAAAGCATTTTATAATACACTTTGGACTTTAAATAAACAGAATGCTGCTTTGGGTTCCAACCAACAACACAGAGCTGAGGCTGCAATAGGCAAAGGCACAAGAAAAGCTTAAAAAAAACACATAGATTTCGCTTCATTTGGGCTTATTTATACAGACCTAGTACGGAGTTATGTTGCAGGATTTGGCAACTCTCTAATTAAATGCAGTACTCGCTAAATGGCTATCGACCACTTTGTGCAGACACTGAAATGTAAAGGTATATACTCAAGCGAAGAAAATGAAGAGTGTGATTATTTCATTAATTGATATTAAAGTCATGTAAACCCAGAGGTATCCCATTAACTCTTTCCTTTATTGCATGTACATTTGTTGATCAGATAACCAAACTACTGAACCTGCTTTTCTACATCGGATCATTTAGTGCACCTAAACACACTCACACATCATGGACCAAATATGGCTTCTATTTACAATCCATGCTGGTGGGTTTGATGTAACAGTGTGGGGAACCTTCTCCTACTGGTTATGCTGCCATCCAGTGTTTGTTTATACTGCGCTTGTAATATCAGGTAGGCTAAAGGTAATGGGTTTGTTTTTTAACACTTCCGTCACTTAGTAAGTGTTTAGACTGTGTGTGTGCATGTGTGCACCATGTGTTTCAATATACTGTCGATACCACAACAGAGCTTTTTCATTACATTCACTTGGCGGTCCCTTGCATAAGACATCTTCCCAAATGCCTATATGAATGTGTTTGAGAGCAAGGGGAGCTCAATGGCCTCTCTGAAACACAGAACAATCAAACCTCACGCAATCAGAACCGTGTGCAATCAGTCTGACAACAATGATTATAGGGTTTATCTAGTGAGCCTCAACTACACACGCTGGGAAAAAAACAACCTGTGGCCAAGGCGTCCATATAGCGTCTGATTAGGAAACAGCTTAGACTGCCAGTTTTTATAAAGCAGACAGTCACAAGTGTGTGGACAAGCACTCAGCATAGCTGAGCATAGCAAGCTAAATAAATGTAAAATACACTCATGGACTAAATATACAAAATGTTGGATTGCTACAAAACTGAGTAATCTGCCTGACAATGTCTAATGCCTGAATGAATACAGTGATGATCTGGGGAGCCATCGCATATGAGAGTCGGTCACATCTAGTAGTGATACAAGGGACATTAACAGATTAGTGATATAAGCAGGACATCTTGTGGCCACGTGTGTTGCCTCTCATAGTACGGTGTCAAACTGGCATTTTTCTCCAACACACAGCAAGGGTTTCTCAGGAACGTCCCTGCCAGGTTGCAACACTTTCTCAGCTTGCCCAGCCACCATGAAGTATTGCCTTTCAAGCATTCATGGGACCAGCCGAAATGCCAGCTTTGGAAACCTATGAGAGTGGTGGATCTACAGGTCCAGCTGGAATGTCTAGCAGTTACAGAGGTACATTACCCAAAACTAACCACTGAGAGTTTTTTTTATAGAGGGGGAATCACTTTTATGCAACGTTATGGCAAGACCCAGTGTCTAATCAGACCACACCTGTAATCATTTACATTTATCTGTCATATGACAGGTATGATAGACTCACAACTGCATGCCAAACTCTGTTGAAATCAGAGTTATTTTTTTGTCTATGTATGTACATTAAAATGATCACAAAACAAAAATGATGGTTAAAACATGACCATTACATTCCATGACTTGTCTTGGCTTGGAGCAAGAGGACGTTCGCTTCATGCATGTGTTTAAAGTTTTTATTTACCTGACAGTCTTTACTGAATATCTGGCTGATATCAATGCTGAGTCCACATTGCTCTTTTGAGGCGGTGTTTTTATTATAACCTCTGTGTACTTTTGCTGTTCAACTGTGTCTATGTCCATTTATGTCACAATCTTAGATGTGCCTTCTGACCCTGACAAACAACAATTTCCTGCATGATTGATTTCTGTCTGTCTCAACGTCTTCTTACTCATCAGCCCATCTCTTTTCACTCTGTTGTTCCTCTTCAAATATAATCTGAAGCAAAGCTTGTTTCTAAAAATACTACAAACCAATTATATGTACATGTCCATTTTTTGTCTATAAAATGCATGCATTTCTTTATTGTATTTATACAAATATACATTTGCAGGATGGAAATCTGAATACATTTTCATGTGGAATTAGGGAGGAAAGCTTGATGTCAATCAATGCATAGTCTCTGAAAAAACATACAAGAAAGGAATAGAGAGAACAGAAAGATAGCAGAGCTAAGCGTCTATACACACGGGAAGATGTAGACATGTCAGAAACGACTATCTATTACTGGTTAGATGTCTAGTAGGGAGTGTGATTCAGCTCCGGTGAGTTCTTCATTTACTACTAAAGAATTCTGCTTTGTGTAGAAAAGAGCACATCATTTCAGCAGATATGTGAAATATCAGAAAAGTCAGACCAAGGACTCTGAGCTTTAATGACATCCTTAAAAGCATCCACTTCCCCCCTCCATTTGTTCCTCAGTCTGGTCATGTCCAATTCCCCAGATCAACAATTGCCTCCATACACAAAGGTGTCAGAATGAGACTGCTTGGAGGAACACACTATGCTCTCCACAACTGTGAAACACTGGTGCACCACCAGGTAAGGTACTCTCTCTGCCCTACCTGTCCCTCAGACATGGGCAGATGTGGTTGTGAAGTGCCCAACAAAACTGAGGCATCTCCATATAGATAGATCATAGATATTCAATTAAATTATGTACTGAATAATGGATTTACTAGTTGATATTTATAATTATTAAGGTAATTATTTTTACAGTTATAATTATTATCGATTCATTAATTGTCTTATCCGTTTAATCCTGTCCAGGGTTGGAGGAAATGAGGAAACAACCCTAGACAGAGCTAGTCCATCATAGGGCATACACTCACACACTAAGGGCACTTTGGAAACACCAAACATACACACATGAGCACCAGAAGTAAACCCACAAGGCATGTTTCAAATTCCAAGGTCAAGATTGTTACAGGGAGCTGTGAAAAGTGCTGTACCACTGTGGCACCCTTATTTTATTATTATTATTATTATTAGTAGTAATAGTAGTAGAGTTACTTAGGTTAAATTAATGATATATGATATATTTTGCTTTATAGCATTTAGTATTAGAATAATAATATTTAATACTATTTATTATTATTATTATTATTATTATTATTATCATCTTGATTAATAATAATAATAATAATTATTATTATTATTATTATTATTATCATTATTATTATTATATAATCAGTTTTACTGTGGTTTAAGTAATTATTGTATAGATTTTATTTACAGCAGATAGTATTATTACCATAATCATCATCTTTATTTTTTATATAATTAGTTTTACTTTGGTTTAATAAATAATTGTATATATTTTATTTATAACAACCATTATTATTATTATTATAATAATTGCATTTTGACTTGATCATGTGAGGTAGCCATAATCATTTGTTACTGCTTTGTGACACTTCCTTATACAACTTTGTATAATGTAAATAAAGTATTTTACTACATGACCAGCATACCAGGTAATGACTCATACATGCTATTTCTAATAAATATACTGTATTTAATTAAAAGAATACTTTGCATTAAAGAGGTATTACTGTGGTTTTTGTGTGTTTATTGAACAATTACAAATCAATAAATGCATTCTCCTGAAACTTATTTGTTGTTGTTATTTTTCAAGTCTATGCATATTTTGTCAAATACAAGCAAGCAATTTTGGAAATCACAATAGTATTTTTGCTCTATGAATTGTATGTTTGCTGGAAAAGCACTCCTTAGCTGGAATGCCCTATAATCAAGCGCTATCTTGAGGCCCCATATTTGCACCGCTTTCATGTTGCAAGCACAGCATGGCGATTGAACACAGGTCCTAAATTACTACTATTTCTTAAGAAAGAAAAGATTTAAGGAATTGAAATTTCCAGGTTACAGGATTTGTCATGACAGAGAAAGTGTACAGATATCAAAATATTAGTGCAGTCAAAAACATATATAAATAACATGAAATAGTTGATGTACTACGTGGTAAAAAGCTAAAAAATAGAATACAGACACAATTGGTGATAATATGCAAGTGCTTTATAGGTCACATTAAATTAGTCCGATTCAAAAGACACACATGGTTCTTTGCTTGTAAATTAAGGCTTTTTATTGACTCATTATTTGTCCATTTAATAAAATCTGTTATGTGTTTTGCTTTGAGCAAATGGCCAAGGTTGAAGCAAAGCCATCAGATGAAGACAAATATTGAATTTACAAGATGAATAGAAGGAAGTTCTATGCAGCTAATGGAGGTAAATACGCATCTGTTATGAGGTAATAACGTAGATCAATTTAGGAAATCTAATTTACCGAGACGCCACAAGACTTAACGCCGGTGTTGATTTCACAGCTCTCTCTCTCTCTCTCTCTCTCTCTCTCTCTCTATCTCTCTCTCTGCATAAATCTCGGGTGTCTCTTTGTGTTTGAGATCTACCACTTCAGTGTGGATTGGCATTAGTATGCTGATACAAACAGGATTTTGTCATCTGAACTGATTATTTCCTGAGCTGATGCCAAATGGTCAACCTATGAAGCTATTGTTTTGTTCAGAGCAGATGTTCTTTTAGAGAACATGCCATCCAAATCCAAGTCTATGAGTCTCCCACATAAAGCATATTAGACCTGCCAAATTTGGTTTCTCGTCTTCATGTGGTTGCACAGTTCTTGGAATTAGTTTCTCCCAAAGGGAATGCAAGAGCCGATTAAAAGGTGACCCGTTATACCCCTTTGCATAAATTAACAGAGTTCCCTGGAGTCTAAATATCCATGACATGCTTTGGTCAAAATAAGAAAGGATTAGGCAGCATCCTTCTCACCCTGTCTATACAACCCTTTTCATAAAATGTCCCTTTTAAAAATTGAGTAGAGTGGTGTGTTGAGGGAATAAAGTTTATGGATAAATGAATCAATTCTATACATTAAAATACTAGATCGTAATTAGCTTTCATCTGTTGAAGGGTTAATATTGCACAAAACTGATTAATGTGGCTCCTATATAGAAATGAGAAGTGTCTTTCAATTTAGAGAATAAATCTGCTCTGAAGCCCATCTTGAGATTAAACCTGAAAGCAATCGATTTTTTTAGAACTCTTCAGCGAAACAGGCTTTACATCCAAATAGCTATCACTTAAGTAGATTCCTGGCTCGACAAACTCTAGCTTTCAATGGCTGCAGGTTTTGATCCAACAAAGCAGCTTTACCCTGACCTAATTCCCCAAATTTAGTGTAGATCAGTGTAGATATGGCTAAGGTCCATGATCTGGTATTGTGGTAAGTGAATAAAAACCTGGACACATGACCTGGATCTAAAATTCCTGGTGGTCCCCTGACTAGAAGTACATTTACGCAATAAAACCTGAGAGGGAGTGTGTTATCATGAATAACATCACTGTGATTTGGTAGCGGGCACGAGTCGAAGGTGAGTGCCATAGATCATCACACTTGTAATGTTATTTGTGATTACACTTGACAGAAAGTGCTCTATTGATTTTATAGAACAAAATAAAGAAACACATAAATCAAAGAAACCAGAATTTCTACTGAATGTGCTTCTGCCAAAAAGTAGTAAGTCATAACAAATGAGTTCCCTAACCTGGTCCAGTTCCCTACCCTACCTTAACACAGTATGGTATACAAATAAGTGACTTTGGTTTTAAACGAATGCAAAAAATATAAGGGTTAGAATAATAATAATAATAATAAAATAATAGGGTTAGATCTGTAACACTGTTTGAGTATGTGACAAATATTCATATAAATGTCAAACAGGTTTCCCAGCAGAACACTGCTCAGTGTTAGGGCCAATAGGGGCAGCAGGTGCACATGCAAGAAGCCTAATCACACATTCGAAAACAAGCCCTATATATAGAGTGCATGGTGGCCCGGCTTGGGTCCTTTCTGTGTGGAGTCTGCGTGTCCTGCATGTCTCCGTGGGTACTCTGGTTTCCTCCCACAGTCCAAAGACTTAATTGACTCAAAGGTTAATTGGTGTCTATAAAGTTACACACACTTAGTGTGTGACCGTGTGCGTGTGCCCTACGATTAATTGGCACCACACCACAAGCTTACAAAAATTAGGGGATATTTTATTGTGGATATTTCATTTTCAAAATATCCCTTAATTTTTGTGAGCAGCACATATTTATCTCGAAACAGAAAATTTCAAGCAATCAAAGACGAATGTTAAAGAGAAAACTAAGAAGCTATACGGAGAGAGGGAGAGAAGCCAACCCCATTAATCATAACCAATTAGTTAAATCATGTTCTGAATAGAGTTTAATCAGTAAATCGGAAACCTTTTATTTGAGCGTGGGAGAAAACCTGGGCTTGTTGAAAATTTAAGCTGAGAATTAGATCATTTTGTGTTTGTAGCTGCCATTTTGTGCTCAGCTTTTGGTTTGGTTTGATCCTTGTCTTAAGCTTGGAGCACCCCATAAGTGTGATGATCTGACCCAGTCAGCAATTTGGCCCTTGTCAAAGAGGCCCTGCTTATGTATCCAGCATCCAACATATCAACTATAAGAACTTATGTATTATTATTATGACTACTTACAATATTAAACATGCCAAACCTTGGCATATTCAGTTGATTTAGGAGTAGTCACAATGTACTGTGTATACATTGATCATAATATATACAGTACTGACCAAAAGTCTAAGCCCACGTTTAGATAAAACGAACAGTTATTTTAGCAATGGTAAAATGACCATACACAATTATTTCTTAGTCTTATTTCTTCTTTATTCAAATAAAACCATAAAAGACAGAAATGTGTAAGCAGTATTAACCCTCCTGTAGTTGGCCATTTTATAGTCCGAAGATGAAGAAGCACCCAGGAAATCAGGGGAACAGGGTAAAATGATAAAAGATATGAAAACGATATGCAAGAGTTCACAAAGATTGGAATGAAGATCAGTGGAAAGAAATAACCAATACAATTTTGAAAAGTTTGGGTCCAATCATCGACAACATGTTATATATAGTCGTTATACCATTTCAATTCAATTCAATTCAATTTTATTTTATTTATATAGCGCTTTTTACAATGTAGCATTGTCTCAAAGCAGCTTTACAGTAA
>JAUZST010009313.1:0-13058 GCA_034779995.1 Parotocinclus haroldoi
TGTGTATATATATATATATGTATGTGTATATATATATATATATGTATGTGTATATATATATATATATGTATGTGTATATATATATATATATATATATATATATGTATGTGTATATGTAAAAATGTGTGTGTGTATATATATATATATATATATATATATGTGTGTATATGTATATGTATGTATATGTAAGTGCGTTCGTGTCACACTATGGATGCTTGTACTATGAAATTGCAACAAGTATATAATTGGTGCCTCACCAAATCCACAGCGCTTTAGTTTATACAGGTTTTGGGAATAAGGGCAGTAGCATAGCTACTACATCTACAATGCTTCTAGAGGAATGTGCAGAAAAGCTCATCCAGTGTGGTTTGCTGTGCTTTTTGACTCCGAGCATACATGTTGGACAACATTATCAGTGACATTAAGATTATTTAACACAACTTCGTAGCTTAGTAACACAATCTCCATCCTGACAATCTGCAAATTTCGTTACATATTTCATAGAGCTGACTTTGCTCTGTAATGTCTGTGGACTTAGTCCTGAAATAATTGGCATTTGCACTCAATAAATATTTATGCCAGTCATTAAATACATTTGTCAGTTTTGTTTTCGTCAGATTTAGTTTTCTTCCAAATGCTATGGAAAAGAAAAAGTAAACACTGTATAGTAAGTTTGACATGCATCATATTCTTTTTTTTTCTGAGGAAAAATAGAAGCTAATCATTTGAATGATTTCATTTTAAATTTCATTTTGGCTGGATATTAGCTCTGCGGTATCTATGGTAAGAATGGCAAAAGGAGATTTCCATTTTATAGTTTTAATTCTGCTTTTGTTTTTTCAGGATTTACCTTCCATAGACTGCCAACCGGATGGTGGAATGAACCCCAATCGCTTGTCCAAATGACAGCTTTTCTGGAAGAGTCACTTGCTGGCTTCAAAGCACGACTAAAGACTCACCACTTCACTCAGCTCTTAAAAAAATACTGAGATTGCATTTGCACACTGTTTTAATTGTTCCTTTCCCTTATTTTTATGTTTTTATTATCATCTCATCTGGGTTGTAGTTGGATGGTGCTCTTGGGATATACAGTACAATAACGGTGTTTGCTAAATGCTATATGTGTAATTGTATGTGTTAGTTGGTTAAACTGTTGTTTGATGCGTTGATCGTTGCCCCTCTCCCATATGCATGCATTTGTTATGCAAGCACTCACGAACCCACACTTGCCCACAGAAATATGCACAGATAAACGCACACAGTCATCAGGGCGGTAAGTTACCAGCTGATGACAAGAGACAAGTAGCAAGCAGAAATTGTTTTGTCTAATTACTATTTAATATAAATTATAGTGAGATGCCTTGTTTCCCCATGTCACTGTGGTAATGAGTGTGTTTGTGCTTGTTTGTGTAAGTGTGCGTGAGTGAAATCTAAAAAAGTCGAATCCCCCTGCCTTAAACGAACCTGCTTTCCATCTTAGATGGGGAGTTGCATCCTGCCCACGCAAGATACACGAGCAGCTGGTTTCACCAGAGGGCTTAATTTGCTTCAGAAAGATGTAAAATATTAGTTTACATTCATAGATGGAGTAAGATCCAAATTTCCAGTTCCATCCCTGCCCAGCTGAAACTGTTAGGTCCTTGAGGAAGACCCTTTATTGTAAGAATGTAGCAGTTGTAATAAGGGCATCTTATGGTGGGACTGTGGTGGTTTAATGGTTAAGGACCTAGACTATGAACCAGAAGGTCAGGATCCCACCTCTGACACATGTCCCTGAGCAAGGCCCTTAACTTACAAATGCTTCGATTGTAAGACTGGATTAATTACAAGGTCGTCTGCTAAGTAACATAAATGTACATCTATAATGCTGTATGAGATTTATTCGAGGTCGGGTAGAGTTCATAAGTTCCAGGTCAAGTCACCAGCCTCTGCCGTGCAAGCTCAAGTCGAGTTGAGTCATCAGCCTCTGATGTAAAAGGTCGAGTCGAGTTATCAGCGTATGGTGTGGGTGGTTCAGTCGAGTCCCTGGCTTCTTAAGTTGAAGCTTGAGTAAGCTCTTAAGTCTTTTGCAAGCGATTCAGAGTTAAGTTACCACCTTTCACTGCGACGTCATTGGCATGCATCTCAAGTCTATCATCTTCTATAAAGAAATGTTAGTTCTTCTTCAAACCAATATTGCTTTGTGCAAAGCTAGGCAGAATGAGTTCAAAAGAGAGGATCTGGACCTGGAAAAGGGAGCTTGTATAAAGTATTCTATGGTGGGTGCAAATAATAGGATGCACATGTGGTTTGGCAAAAAATAAGTAACGTTTTCAAGTTGTTAAACTAATTTGTCAAAAGCTGTATTACTTATAATATTTTACTCATCTTTAGCAGATCTGCCAGTATTTGTGGCCTGAACTGTACAAGCCTGTTTATTAAAAGAAATTGTAAATGTTCAGCCTAGTTTTCCACCATCCAGCTGCACTCAGACCTAAATAACAGAATCGATCAGTGTTCTTGTGGATGAGTAGAAAATGAGATGAGGTCTGATTGGATGTCAAAATTGTCTAGATTTTTAAAAAGGTTTGTCTTTGACCCCCTTTGGGAAATCAGATTTGTTTTGAAGAGCATCACCTCATTACTGAGCGTCTGGTGCTTGGAATGATTAGTCGCATGTGGCTGTGTGCCCCAAAACTGTTGAGCTGTGAGATTTCCATCCTGCCAGACTTCTTTATTATTTATAAAGCTGTTGAGCAACGCTGTTATCATTAGCAAAAATGATTAGTAGGCAGGCGTGCTGTATTTCTGTTATGACTTGATGGTTGTCACTCACTGTAGGTTATATGAAGGTCAAGGAAAGTGATAACTTGGCTGTTAATTTTAGACATTGTGATTTTTGTGCACCAAAAATATCACGTCCATATGTACTCATTGGACATCTGATTCCAAAGAAACTTGTATCGGTTCCTTTTTCGCTGCTGTGTGACCAATATAACTTTTACAGGAAGGCTCTTAGAATACGATGACGAACCACGTGTGTGATAATGAGGTTTTACTTGGATTTTGGGTTGTTAGGCCTGGCTAATCATTTGGGTTTGTTTTCATTTCAGATGTGTTTAATGGCAATGGGGTCAAGATTCTACAGGGTTATGCAAGTTTCTTTATACCAAACTCCTTAAGGCAATTCTACATGAACATGCGTTTGGGCTCGGTAATGACAGTCAAAATTCTAGTACAGTCGTGCTACATAATGTCTGTTAGACAACCTCCATTCTCATATGTGTTCTTGGTACGATAAGGATATTACCTTATTATTAAGGTGTTTAGAGAGCGAGACTGCTACGTCTTGTATCAGATCTATTTTGCTGAGCTTTCAGAGTACAAGAGCATCATGAACATCAAGCAGGACGGTGATATACAACGTTTCCAAGTCAAAACATATAGTAGCTGTTCAATGAACAGCTGATCCCAGTCTTCTGAGCTAAAATGGGACAGCCTCAGTTAATACTTAAGGGTTACTTTCCAATCTCTTGCTTCGTTCTCCAGTCTCATCAAGCATTAAGTATGATAAGTGCTATTAGATTAAATTGAGGCTCCACAAAGAACAAAATGCAGGACTGCCATTACTTGTTACATATGCATTTGATTTAAAAAAGTTATATTTAGGATATATTGCCATCATATTTTAATGTGCAGCCCAGCCAATGAACCATAAAGATTATTTCCATTTTCCTAAATGAATTACCCCGCTTTACCGCTAAAGAGAAAAAGTGCCACTACTTCTCAAGAGAAAGTTATATGATAAGGATTGGATGTTGTGTATAGAAGTGTACACCTGCCCTGTGCTGAACTAAAGGAATGGAAATTTAATGCTAATTGAATGTGGATTGAACAAACCTGAACAAAGTGAAATGTAAATCATCTGCAGCAATTTGCACAGAGGAGGTCAAACGTCACACAAAGTAAAGTGTGCTGAGGTTTTTTTTCCCCTTAAAAATTAAATTGGCTGTCCCAGATTCTGACAAGGCAATTTAATAAAACGCAAGCTACTTCTAAAAAAGAATTCGATTTCAAATAAATACTATTTCATTGTATTAGAACTCTTCCAAGCGATCATGCTAATCTGATTGTTGTCCAAGAATCAACATTAGATTTTATTTTCTGTCTCTTTCAGTCACCTGTATATGTGTAATCAACCTGCTACTTCTGTTTTGTGACTCCAAACATAAACATTTGGGACAATATGGTTCAAATTAAAAGAAAACACTGGTGTATGGTCAGCTTTACTTTTGTTAATACAAATCGTTCCCTGCATTTCAGGCCTGCAAAAATGTTTGGACTCGGGACAATTTAGGGTGCTTGAATTGAGGCAAAAAAAAATCCATATAATGATGTGATTTCAAGCAAGTGATGTTAACACGTGAATGCAGTCCTGATTTGCTACAAAATTGATATTTATGAAAGGCTTGGTCTTTTAAGGAGCAAAAATGTGAGCAGAGGATCTCTAGTTGGCAACAAATTTGTGAAAATTATATCTACAATACATACAATAATGTGTATATACATTTTATATATATATATAAAAAAAACTATTCAAGGAATCTGTTAAATTTTCAGAAATTAAAGGGCACAAGCTTGAACTGAAGACCACAGATGACACTGCATCTGCAGTACTTTTACACAGTTACATTTACAGCTGCAAATTTAAACTTTAGGGTACAAAAAATTGTCCTGGAGCGGCGTCAACTTATAACACTTGAAATACTAAATCACTGTGTCCTGTCAGCTAAAACATCTTTGAATGATTGTGAGATGAAGTGACAAAGTGGTAAATGCTTTACCGACCTGACTTCTATGGAATGTCTTGCAGACTTGAAATGCCATGATTAATGTTCATTATCAAATGAGATGAAGTTGACCAGACAAAATACTGTCTGCAATTAAATAAAAGTCAAATTAACCTGCTCATTTTTGGCGCAATTTCTATACCATCTTATTTTTTTCATGGAGATCCTTGCTCATTTACATTTTGATTTCCAATGAGTATTTTCTAATAGACATTCTTGCAAGGCTATTGAGGAATAACTTCTAACAAGTCTTTCTGAAACCTGCATAGTGGATACACATGGCTGTCAGGCCATTAACTAGGGTGTCGAGCCTTCATAAGCAACAAAAGCAATAAATATGACAAGTCCTCATGTGTTAGCCATTAGTAACATTCCTCTTTACTATCTTCAGATATTTGACTCCTATGCACGTCACATGGTGGATCTTCATGCCCTTGGAACACCTGTTTGTGCAGCTTAGGACAGAATGCAGTGTGGCCTGGGTGATAATGCTCACTTAACTATCATGGCTTTACCATATGTTTTGTCAGTATTCGAATTACAGGAAGCCTGGTCCATGTCTAAAGTGAACCTATGAAAACTACCTTTTTACTGGTGATGCACCATAATTCCTGGCTCAAATTAAAACATTCGAATGTTCTTTATGTGTGGTTTAAAGCCCATGAGACAAGTTTTTCTTTCTTTCTTTTTTTTTTTTTTTTAAATCCTTCCACACGTCTTCTGAACAGCCCTGGCCCGGGCCTGTGCTAATTCTACTTGCAAGTTTAGTAGTCTAGGGTGTTCAGTTTGTGCAGTCCTTTGTTCCCTAAGCCCCATTTTCTTTTCCATGTTGCATTTTTGTTCTCCTATAGTCTCTGTTTTGCAGTCTTTTGTCGTTTCAGTTTTAAGCCTCTTGTGTTACTTGTTTGTTTTTGTGTTGCTTTAATAATGTGCTTTGTTCTTTGCATGGGTGCCACAGCAACAATTTGCTAGCCCACCAGCATACACACTCTGGTTCTAGTCTCGGCAGTGCCTTCTGGATTGGTCGTATATCACACAAGCTCTGCTCATCTCTGAGTAAAAGCAGGCCAGACAATGGGATCATTGTGGGCTTATTATTTCAATCTGAGTGCGTCTACACCACTCTGTGCTTTACTTCAGTTTTTATGATTATTTTTAATACATTTTATTATTATTATTATTTTTTACTTATTGGTTTTGATATTTCAGATCTGTTTAGCCATCTTTGGGTGAAACATTTTTTCCCTCTGGTGGATAAAAACAAGTGCAGTTTTGACCATTTTTTTGATCATCTTCCAAACCTGAGGAAAGCTTTAGAGCGACCAGGCTAAAACCAAACCCATCCCTGTCTGGGTGAGGCCTGAGGGAATACGTGCTTAGGAAGATGACCGTTTTTATTATGCATTATTTGCATCATCTGCAGTCTGTCATTTTACATATCTGCCATTGCTAATTTATTCAAACCATTATATATTTGCTGGAATAAGAGCTAGGAAGGTGACCCACAGTCACTTCCACCCCCCGTGTGACATGCTATATGGGCTGCATAAAGAAACCGATAGCGTAGTACCCAGTTACCATCTCTGTGTGTTTTCTCCACTTAGTACTTAGCAGTCTCCTCCTCTCATACCATGACTCCTGGCATGCCGACGGTTTATTGTCGGGGGTATAAATAGGATGACAGCAGGGTCACTGGGGCAGGTGGATCAATCTGCTCACTCAGCTTTCCTCACCCACAAAGGTCCAGAGGTTAGAGAGAGTTGCAGCAATGTTGGTAAAACTGCAGAATTTGGCCAAGTGTGAAGATGGTGAACGAGCTTGAGCCACACTATGTACTCTTCTAAATTTTAAGGGTCAGACTGACAGCCTCTGTTGAGTGACCACTGTTTTGTTTTTTTATGGAGAGGAAAAAAAGTGGTATTTCTGTGTTTATTTCAGTTTGGCATTGTGTAGAAGACTGTATGAAGTAGTTGGTGCCAGTGAGACTTTAGCAGTATTTAATTTTTGTCATGCTCATGCAGAATTTGACTGATTGATTGCTGGCCATCTGGGGCTGTATTCCTAAAAAATCTAAGAATCCTCTTAGAGAGTTCCTAACTCCTAGTTATGATTATTAAATTAAGAGTGATTCAGAAGCAATCTGAGATTGACTTTGAGCATGAGGACCAGCTTTCATCTCGATGAGATGGGGTTGACCCAGTTGCTTGGTATAAGACATTCTTTTGAAAACTGTGATTGGTTGTCAGACCTGTCACTCACTCTCACTCTCTGTCTCCTTCACACACACAACATACTCTTAATTGGAGAAATATTGCCCATTATAAGCCTTTGAAATAATCGACCTGAGCTATTACTGCATTACACTAATCACAGACACATTTATTTGGCTTTATTTTTGACAGTTTATTTACATGCTGGCCTGTTTTGTAGCCAACTTAGTCTTTTGGATAGACTTTAGGTGGTGGGGTTGGTTCGTTTTCAGCTTTCATTTCAGGTGTTAGGACATTATTGCACCAGATGGATAGTACGTGAGTGCATCCCTAATAAGGTCAACCACAAACATAATTCCTACGCAATCTAATCAATTGCATTTCATTAAATCACTGTTATTTAGCGTTTGCAGAACATTTTCTTCTGACTTATCTCCTTTCAACTTTCAAGTTTTTCACCTTAGGAACTTTATCTTTACTAGCATGTGCAAAAGCATATAATTAATTCTCAAGAGAATACTCAAGTGGTATACATTTTTAAAAGTTATAAAGCAAAATCAAAAACAAGAGACCTTTTGATTTTTTGAAATTGCACTGTTTTTGTAATGAGGGCTTCTCATGTAATTAATGTGTTGTCCACTCATGTCAGTAGTCCTGAAAAAAGTGCATATGTAAATAGAAGTGCTTTGACAAAAATATTATTAGAATGAGGTAGTGTGGGACGTAGCAGTTTAGGCACTGAACTGTGCACTCAAGTGTTGCGTTCAAATCCTACGTCTGACAATTTGCAACTGTTGGGACTTGAGCGAGGTCCTAAACTCACTGTTGCTTGGATTGTTAGACTGTGTCAATTAATAAGGCAGTCTGCTAAATAGAAATATAGTTAAACACTGTGTAGGAGCCACTTTGTTTAGCAATTAGGAAATGCCTATTAGGACTATTAGATTTCCCAAGTCAAGAGTTGTTTTTAAAAGTTATTCAACTAAGTACTTTCATGAAGAGCTTTCATGAATATTGATTAACTACATGCACATGCAGGAAGGCTAAAGTTTGTACTCTGCTTACCACCACAAGCACCTTGCCTCTTGACTTCCTACTAGACGTGCCACACTGGATTGAAGTCAGTGGCATGTGAGCCACTGAGTGTTTAAAGGCGATATTGCATTCCCTATTTTGGAAATGAGTGTTGACTGTGTTGGTTGTGTGCAGCCAGTGAGGAATGTTATATATATATGTTGATATTTTGTTTTTACAGTATGTCTGTTTTCATTCATATTTACTTGTAACTGAACCATGTTGTGTGTCCTGGAGGGGGTGATGTGTGTAACAGTTTAGGCTTCAGATGCTGTGTAGGATTGCCTATAAACATTTGCATATCGTTTGCACACATTTGTGAAACGAACCTTTATATTTTCAGTACAGTAGCCTAAAAATCTGTCGACTTTGCAACTAATTAAATACCTGAGCCATTTTTCTTTTCAGTAAAAACAGTTTCTATAATATCTAACAGCAGTAGGCCTCATAAATAGCATCCATTGGAGTTGTTTATATAGGTAGACCTGCCCTCCCTCCATCATCATGCCAACACAGACAGCACACCAAAGCTCATTTCTCAGCAAGATAAGGTGTCCAGACCAAGCCATTCGGCCTCGCCTTCCGCACTACAGCGAAAGAGACTCACATTATTTTTGTTAGCAGTGAAATTATTTCTCTTAAACTTTTTGTTTTGCCCTTCTTTTTCACTTTATTTTTGCCCAAAATGCATCACTTCAAACGTACGGCGAGCATTATTATCTGTCAGTACAATTCTGCAAAAACGCATTGTGGGTTCTTATGCTGCTTCCATCCTCATCTTTGGAGAGGAGATTGGCTTTGTGCTTGCCCAACCATGACAGCCTTCCCAAGTTAAGGCATCAGGAAACTATTTCTAGACCGGCCAAGCTGTCTTCATGAATAAATAGGCCAATATTATTTTATTATAGTGAGCCGTGAGCACGAATAATGTGCAGATCCTTGAAAGAAGGGGAATTGTTTGAGATCTGTATTATTACTCCCTTCTATATCAAATCTTCTTATCAAGCACCTCTTTCAATCAGCCTGGTTATTTTAAAGGTTATTGTAAAGCACCGTGCTGTTTTCCCCCCAAATAGAAAAGATCTCTTTAAATGTTTAAAGTTCAAATGAAATTTGCTATTGATGAAAACAAAATGGCTTTCTTTCAAAGACAATTTTATGTTACTATTTAGATAAACACACAGGTGCCATGCACTCAATTTAACAGTCAACCACTATGCAGATTGAGAGGAACATTTTAGTTCCCTTCACAGTAAATATGGCAATAAGCAAGTCACCTTTTTATGAATTTGCTTAGCTGAGAAAATAAAAACACCCTTTAACTGAAAATAAATTGAGTCTAAATACACACAAAAAAGCTTAGCTAAGAAATAATTGTTTTAAGACAACCACAGGATTTAGGTCACGGGACTGATATGGCCATGGTAGAAGCTTTTTGTGTTCAGCAACCACATTTGTGTTGATTTGGACATGTGTTTTGGTTCATTGTCCTGCTGGATAATCCAGTAATGACCCATTTTTTGTTTCTTTGGAGAGAAACTAATGTCATCGAGTCCATGCCATGTATCCAACATGCTTTTCAGGGCCTTTGTGAAGAAACAGCCCTACAACATCACAGATCCTCCACCAATAGTGGGAGGTTCTTTTTTTAAACATATTTTTATGCCAAACCCATCTTAAGTGTTTATTGCAAACATGCTCAGTTTTCATTCAGTCTAACCACAGGATACAGTTCCAGTTAAAGCCTCAGTATATGCTATTTTTTGTACTTGGGAGACAAGATAATCCAAATAATCTGTTCTCATGGAGGTGGCGTCTGTCTTCTCTGGACATGGTGACCATGAGTTGCTCCCATTACCCATTTTCTACCTATAACTCTCCAGTAGCGATTCTTGGGGATCTTATTGTTCTTCTCATTGTGCATGGGGCCAAAATAAACACGGGTCTGTGTCCATGCAATTTGTCATAGTTTGTTGATTGCAACTTTTAAATTGCTGTAAAAAAAACTTGTAGGTACAGCATCTCACGAGTGAGTACACGCCTCACATATTTGTAACTATTTTATTCTATATTTTCATGGGACAACACTGAAGATATGTCACTGACACTTTGATTGTCATATCTTCAGTGTTGTCCCATGAAAAGATATAATAAAAAAAGCTTAAGACGTGAGGCATGTACTTCTTTTTTTGTGTTATTTGTGTGCCCAGCAGTCTTTAGAATTTGCTCTCTGTGTTGCCTCATAATAATTTTTTGCTGTTAATTAATGATCGAGTTTTCATTTTCAATATCACCGATTGTTGGTTTGTACATTTTTATGTAAGACTAAAATACACTAGTATTTCTAGGCTATTTATGTATCAGTGCTATTCAGTTAAATCTGCTTACTCTAGAATTTTATCTGCCGAGGGGGGGTTGTTTCCCCTTTATTGCTATGTTAGGAAGAAATGGAACTGCAATGCAATCAGCAGTGCCTCTGTTTAATGTTCATGGTAACTTGACTTGCCTTCCACAAAATATACTTATATGCAATGCTGTAACACATCAATTATGTTGTAGTTTTTCTGGTATGTGGTGTAGATTTCTGTATTGTGCAAATAGTTTCCTCAGAATTTCTCAACCAAAGCAGTTTATATGGTCCAAGAAGTGGTCACAACTTCAACTTTTGAACTGGCAGGTAAATAGCCATAACCACTACACTTTAACTGATGATGCAATTTTACATGATCCAACAATTGAGTGTTAATGGTCTCGCTCAAGGGCAGAGTCTATTCACATTTTGTGTCAGCAATCTCTGTAGTATTATCAAATAATCAATATATGAGTTATGTCTTATACAAAGGCTTTGGTATGTCTGGTCAAATTATTATCTTTGAGTTATGCTTCATATCGAATTGTACTAATTTCTGCATAAATAGTGTTTTTATAAACATTCCATGGTTTCTGATGCTAAAAAGCTGGGATTTTCCTGTACAGCCTTCTGTAGGTTTACAGAGAATAACTAGAAAAAAGAGAAACTGTCCAGAAAAGTAGCATTTCTCTGGGCAAGGTCAGAGAAGAATGGCTAGACCGACTTCAGCTGATACATAGGCAACAGTAACCCAAATGGCCACATGGAACTAAAATATACTTTAGAGCATCTCTGAACATACATGATGTTGAACCTTGATGCAGATGTGCTACAACTGCAAAATTACAACTATGGCTGTAATTTGCGCTAACTCTCCAAAATTGGCCAATAGAGCACTGGAAAAACGTTGCCTGTTCTGATGAGTCTCGATTTTCTGTTGCGACATTTTAGTTTTTTTGCTGGTCAGAATGTGGCGTGAACAACATGAAAGTATGGACTCATTACTGCCTCGTATCAATGGTTCAGGCCACTGGTGTAATGTTGTGGGAGATTTTTTTTTCAAACTGGCTTCTTACACATGGCAAGTTTACTCTGCTCAAATGACCACAGTCATCATTTAAATGAAACTGTCTGGAATTTGATTTGCATCGTTAATGTGCAGTGACAAATCAGCAATAACCGCATGATGCTGTCATGTCCGTACGGACCAAAATTTTTGAAAGAATGTTTTCAGCAACTTCTATGCCATGTCTTAGCTAGACATACCTAATATAGTAGCTGGTGAGTGTATAACTGCAGCAGGCTATTAAAATGTGTGTGTTTTCATAATTGTTTGGCCCTGCTTGTAAGAGAGAGCAAATGTGCGTGCCTTGGGATGGACTAGCATCCAGATGGGCACTAGACCCCTAAGGAGTGGGTATCGAAAGTGAAGTATGAGGAAAGTAAAAAAATGCAGCAAGGTCAGGTATTTTAAAGGAGAAAATATAACTTGTTGTATTATGTTGTTGAAATATATCGCCAAATATATCGTTATCGCAAATGTACCCTAAAATATTGTGACATTATTTTAGGGCCATATCCTTACTCCTAGTCCACCTCCTATGTATATGAGCTCTGGAAAAATGGAAATGATTCAATTATTATGCCGTGTTGTTCGTTAACAGTTTACTTTACTTGCCTGACTGATTGGTGTGCCAGGTTGCAGGTAATGCTCCCATATATATATATGTAAAGTTATATCTTATGCTGGTGCCATTTTTTAGTTTTGCAGAGGGCAAGCGGTTAACATTTGTGAAGGGCAATGTTCAAGTATAAAGCGAAAACAATTTGAACTCTCCAACAAAATTTATTTTTTTCCCCTCCTCGCTTTTTCTCTGAGAGGCTACCGGGCTGCATCAAGTAACCTTGGTGTCAGCAGCTTATTCAGGTTATTTGGATGTGCAGGCACAGTCCCAGAGATGAAGTTAATGACCTTAGATGACACAATCAGCTTTGATGATCTTGCATGCAATATGAGGAAATTTGTATTCACTCTGGCCACTGCAAGCAATAAATTATTTTCTGGCTGTATGCAAACTTTGCACTCAGTAGAGACTGAGCGGTGGTTGTGGGCTAAACAGTTGCAAAAACACAGCAAATTAATGGTCTTACAGAAAAGAAGTGTAATGGATTTAGTTGGTTTACTTTCAGTGGTCCATCATACTAATGGAAAAGTAGACCTCACTACTTTAGTAAATGTTTAAAATTGTATGCATTAGGGATTATTTGGGGGGGCGGTATACAGATTATTAAAAATGAAAATAATGCTTTATGAACAGTTTTAAGCCTAGTGAACATTAAAAGTTCAAAAAGAAAAAAAAACATGATTACTGTCTGGTCTTTTGCAATTTTTAGAAAATTGGCTCTTGTCAAACTGGCATCTACATGAGTGCAATTCAAGGATTTCTAGCAAAATTTACCCAGAGCATTTGTTCTCCTTCTCACAGTGCATCCTATGGAGGATGTGCGCCCATGGAGCATGGGTCCCCTGTTGAGTCTTGGTTCCTCCCAAGGTTTCTTCCTACCATTTTGGGGAGTTTTTCCTTGCCACTGTCG
>JAUZST010009314.1:0-13053 GCA_034779995.1 Parotocinclus haroldoi
TCTCTCTCTCTCTCTCTCTCTCTCTCTCTCTCTCTCTCTCTCTCTCTCTCTCTCTCTCTCTCTCTCTGTCTCTCTCGTCCAGAGGCCGGACGTTACGGGACGGTGCAATACAGGGGTCGTCCCAAACGGAGCTCAGGGTCCGAGCCTGCTTCTAAACCTCTGATCTAACAGATAATCCAGATAATGAAATATTCCCCCATTTCTGCGAGCAGTGTAGTTAGAAATACGAGCTGTGAGCTGTGAGCTGTGTCCATTGCGCCTTTGTGTTTCCATTTACACTATGGACTTATTTTCCAGGGTTTTATCTTCTCGTTTTGATTACACTCTCCGTACTGTCGTGTTACCGTTTGTACCGTTTATTAGTCCGTACACGTGAATATATTTTTTTTGTTGTAATTATTTTCGTTTTTCCGTTTGCTCGAATCCTTACGCATAGACGTCCGGACCACCCAAGCATGTCGACTCCCTTTTAGAGCCTTGCTTCTGCCTTATAAACACATCTTGGGGAGTTTTTCCTTTCCGCTGTCTTGCCCCAGCCTTCGGGACGCACGTATGGAACCGTGGAAAGCTTTTTGATCCATCACCCTGCTTTCGACAGATCACAGGTTTGAGCAGGAACTCTGTAACCTTCAGGCTCGGCGTTGCGCGTATTAACAGTAAAGCCCGGTTTAAAGTCGGCCTCGGCGTGACTGTACGGATTAGGGAACGCCGCAGGGGGCAGCCAGAGTTCGTTACGGAGTTCATTAGGGTTCAGATCCTCACTTTAGTTCCATTAAACGTTAAGCCCTTTACAATAACAGTTCATAGAGCTCCCGGTTTTTATATTAAACCCTTAATCCCTTCCATGTGCAGAGTTAATTCCTGAACACCAGACCTGACTGACTGAAGTGATAATTAGCCCAGAGGTGTGAGATCGCACTCTAAACGATCCCTGTTCGAACCCGCCTTTACTACACGGCCTTACCATTTACTACATGGTTACCATAGCAGCAGCCGAGACGGCCGACCGTCTTATCGCGTTAGCCTGAGCGCCCGGTGCCTTTTGACGAACGTCAGGACGGACAACGTGAGAGACGGGATTTTTGGAAACGCTGGAGTGGCACGTGCCTTAACGTGACCACGATCTGTTTGAAAAGGGGAACCAAGGACCCAAACCAAAAGCTCTTTTGGGCATGGGTGTCACTTTAGCTAGGAGTGTGAACTGTTCAAACAGTCAAACAGTTACATTTATCTCTGTAGCGCTTTTTATAACGGAGCATCGTCTCACAGCAGCTTTAAAAGCCTATAGGATCCCAAATGGAGCGAGAACCAGGCCGACAGCGGCAAGGGAAAATCGGAAAGTAGAAGGAAGAGACCTTGGGAGAAACCAAGACTCAAAAAGGGACCCGTCCTGCTTTCAGATGTTCAGAAAAGTGAAAATGTAGTTACTTATGGGTTAGGAGTCTATTCACAATCACTGGTGCCAGGTGCAAGCATGAAACTCCGGCAGCACTACTATAGGAGCGTGGCTAGAAGGGGAAGAACCAGAAGGTAACACAGTGAAGATATCTTCGCCGGATTTGGTTAGAAAATTGGGTTCGGGCCACTTTTGCGTAGCCTGTGTGTGTGAGCGAGGGTTCGAAGGTGCCTTCCGAAAATTCATGACAGGTTCGACTGTGTTGGGTGTTTTATAGGAAAAAGTAGCACTGGGTCTTGACCCAATTCGATCCTAAGATCAATTGATGCCGTTGATGGACGCAGGTACTAAATGTGGGCCACCTAGACTGGACTGGACTGGACTGGACTGGGCCGGACTGGAGCCCAGTGACTCAACTGAACTAAACATTTATCCTGAGGAGATCTGGGAGCTGTGTTTGCTAGATTAAAAAAAGCTTTCTTGAACGTCCACCAGCTCCAGCAAGGATCTCCAAATAAGGATTGATTTCCAACGTATCTGGCAACTCATTATACTCATTAGCGCGTTCTCAGGCTCCGATGATTTAGAAGTCTGTAAGTCACGGGGCTCGGAGCAACACGGCCTGCCGGAGGCCAGTCAGGTCTCTCAAAGTCTTGGTCCCGGTTCGGGGCGTCTTTCTCGATGGGAGTAGCCAGGATAATTGGAATGAAATTCCTCCGCGGGGGTTCACAGGGGTGAAGCAGCGACGGTGGACCACCACTGATCCAAGTCACATTTTGCTCGGTCACTTCACAAGAGCAGAAAGACGGGCGAGACCACCGCCTGAGCCGCCGAGGGTTAAGCCGGGGTAAATCTCTTCTGAGGTTCTTCCAGCTCCCTCCAAATCACGGCACTGTGCTGGGCTGCAGTCGGCAGACTGAGGGACCGCCCCTTTCGGTCAGACAAAAGGGCCGATTGTAAGCGTTACTGCTGTTTATTTAATATTCACCCTCGGTCCGTTTTTATGGGGCGCTCGTCTAGTCCGGCTGAAGTGAGCGCAGAATGCGGATCCCTCCCGGGACGGGACGGCTGGATCGGCTTACACTTGCGAGCACGTAGAGTAGACAGGGCTGCAATTTGTGACATTCCTGTCCCCCTGGGAAACGAGACAGGCAGAAGGGGCAGATTGATTTACATGGCCGACGCTGCGTCCTGATGAGGGCTTAAACTTGGCAGAGCTGGTACAATGATACCGGGGTCATTATGCAGCACTCCGGGTCGGGGGATCGATTACGATCTGAGTTTTTCACCCCCTCTTCATCCAGAGGGTCCGTTTCTGCCCTCTTTCCTCCTTCTCTCTGTCCCCTTAATGCTTTTTCGCCCTCTCCCTGGATTACTTTCATGCCTAATATCCCTTTTTAGACGTCTGTCTTTCGTCCAGTCCATTCCAGTTTGAGCCCTGAGGGGGTTTTCCAGACGCTCTCATTTCGAAAGCTCTTGCCGTCGAACGTTCTTTGCGTGTTAAAGTATGCTCCGGGCGGTTTCTTAAACCTTAACCCTGACCCGCTCTCATCTCTGTGCCTCCTCTGCAGCCGTCAAGACCAAGATCAAGGAGGCAAGGCGGGAGAACGGCGACCGCAAGGTGATCCTGCAGAAGAAGAAGAAGGCCCTGAAGATGGGCAGCCTGAAGAAGAAGGACCTGAAGACGCTCACCATGTATCTGAAGAATGGTGCCGACTGCCCCTGCTCACAGCTCGACAACCTGAGCAGCACCTACCTCATCATGGGCCGCAAGCTGGACAAGCAGTACCTCATCACCGGCATCCACAAATGGGACAAGTCCAGCAAGGAGTTCAAAAAGACCATGAAGAAACTGCGGAGCCACAAGTGCCCCGCCTACGAGAACGTCTTCAAATAAAGAAACCGCCAAAAAAGAAAAGAAAAGAAAAAAAAAAAACGGTCGACGTTCTGTCCTACTTCTTTTTTGTTTTTTGTTTTTTTTTTTTGTTTTTTTTTAAACAAACTTGCACATGAGCGACCCAAATGAGCTCCCCCTTTTGTTTATATGCAGCATATATTATATATTTTCTATGTGTACCTTTCAGACCCACACCTCTGTAGTGTTTGTTTGTTCGTTCGGGGTCTTTGCTGTTTGAGATTGCATTTCCGCCTAGTGGCACGGTTGCAAATCCGTTATCCCCTCCAAACGCCGCCACCCCACCAAGATTCCGTAGTACTTTAGCACAGTACAGCCCCCCCTACTGGAGACAACGCGTGTAGTGGAGTCTCGGAATCCCAAAATCCCAAAATCGGACGTGAAAAAGAATGCGATTGCGCCCTCTGTTGATCGAAAAATGCGACTGCATTGCGTGGCGTCCTAAACGAGAAGGCCCCAGTCTCCCTTTTTGCGCCCCAAGATGCATGGTCACAACCCCCGACATCCCCAAAATATCACTTCGGAAATGAAGTTGTCCAGAGAGCTGTGGGTCCGAGTTTGGAACCGTGTCACGGCGTCCCGGCGGGAAGGCGCTACAGGAGGACGCGATGAGCCCTGGGCCGCGGGGCCGAGGCCCGTAGCCGGCAGAAACGAGCGATTCCTAATGTACACACCCACAGAGGAATGGGTTGGATTGAATGTATGGCCGCTGTTTCTGTTAGCTCGGTAACCGTTAGCAGCAGCTCGTTAGGATTGGCCCTTTCTCTTGGATCATTCGGAAAGTATTTGAAACTGTGAAATGTGGACCAGATATTTGAGCCTCGGATGTTCCCAGCGTGCAGGTCGTCGCCTCGTCGTTTCTCTGCGTTATCGTTATCGCTCAGTAACCCGACCACGCAGTGCTGCTTGTCTGCTCGTGACTTTCATTACGCTAATCATTCAGGTCAGGTTCCTCTCGCGAGAACCTCGCGCCTTTCACTAAATCCGAGGAGCTCCTCTTTAAAGCACGCTAGCCGTAACGCCGATCGTTCTACAGGATCCTCTTGCTCGTTAGATTTTATTTTTTTTTTGGTTTTTTTTTTTGGCTTTTTAAAAACATGCACCGTATTCAGACGTTCTTCTTCTTCCTCTTCTTCTTCTTCTTCCTCGAGCACTATTAGTTCGGTTCCTTTTGTCTGTTGTAAAATTGTCGCCAATCATTTTGTACATAAAATTTGTAACACGAAATATAGAATAAACTGTGACACAAACACAGCCTGTGAGCGTCACTGATCACTTCTCATTCTCATGCAACCACGTGCCAGAAAGACTGCTCCGCCTCAAATTCGGCTCGTTCGTGCGAGGCTCGGGGGCTTTGGACGCTTTTCTAACGAGCGCCGCTTTGGATTAGGCAGGAAATCTGAGGTGATGCAAGCTGCTTAAGGACCAGGACTGAACTACTGGACGGTTTTCTTGCCTCTGACCGCTGATTTATCATCACAAACCTTTCTGTCTTTTAATTCTTGTTGGCTCTAAATGTTCCTCCGATGGCCTCGTCTTCGCCCAACACTGCCAAACTTCCCCTGAGAAGGCGGTTTAGGTCGCTTTGAGATCTCGGTGTGCTTTTCTGCACTAATGCTGCATCACAGAAGTGTAAACGACCTTCACCAACGGTAGAGCCTGGCTTTCGCACCGTCTGGATGACCCTTTTCGTCTTCCATAAAAAGCTCGGTAATCCGGACCGGTCTGAGCACAAGCCCCGTTTCCATGGTGACGCTCCATCCTAGGTGCCCCCGAGCCCAGAGGAGTGGGCGGGGCTTGTGGGCGTGGCTATAACGCGAGGCTTGTTTTTGGTACGGTAAAGTTTTAAGCGGCGTTTGCGAACGTAACTCTGGATCGTAGAGCTCGATGAAGGTTGGATAAACTAATCCCTTACCCACGTGCTCCTATCGGATACGGATCAACGACGGTTCTGAGGGAGGGGCAGAGAGATCACCCCTGTTCGGTTTACTTTTTAGGACCGAAATCCCTCCCGATCCTGAACGCTTTAATGATATTATGGTCTGTAGAGACAGAAGCATTGCAGTAAATCCCTTCCCATCTCTCTTTGAGGAACATCGTTTATAAACCTTCGGGGATAATCTGGAGGGAGTTCCTCTCATCATCTTTACTCCTCAAAGACCCAGCCTTCCCCGGAATGCCAATTACAACCTCATGCCTGGAATCACGTCCTTATTTCGTCCTTATTACTAGCTCTAAATTGCCCCGGCCCACCTTTTCTTTCAGCGGGTAGCAACGGGTTTCTGAAGATGAGCAAACGTCTGAGCTTTTCAGGTTTTCCGAATTTCATGCAATTAACAAAACGTGTTACCAGGACAGGCGGCAGCGCCCCAGAGCGTTCCTGCAGGCGAGCTCCTTTGCATGTCGGCAAAATTCAATTTGCTCATGCGATTCCGTCTCCGGATGGAAACTGGAATCTGTCGGACTGACGCGCATACGGTAGGGGGGGATTTTTTGGAACGTGGCCCTCCCGTTCAGGAACTGGAAAATTGGTCCCTTATCCACAGGATCAGAGGTTACGTCAACACCCGTATTTTTACGAGCAGCGTATCCGATGATGGCTGTAAAACTCGGGCGCAGTTCAGATCTCCAGTTACACCAGCGAGTTCCTAATCCTCGCTCAGAACATCGAAACCATCTCGGATCCGGCAGGAATAACGACCGTGAGGCCGGGCCGCCACTCGCCTGCCACGCCGCACATGATTTATGACTTGTTCTAAACCGCGAAGAGGCAGAAAGCGGCTCTGGAACTCGTTCCTCCGCAGAACTGACAGCCGTGTCAGAATTCATTCGGCTTCAGGCCTCGGCAGCTCGTTTGGCTTTTTATGGCCAATTACGGGTCGCTGTTTTTTTTTTTTTGGGACGCCTGTCCGTCAGGAGCTCCGAGAGCCCTGCCTGTTGGACGTCGCTTGGAAAATAAATCCATTCGAGAGAGGTTTTGATGGAGACGAAACCATTAAACAAGTCACATTTTAGAGCAGGCGGCTTGAGAAGCCGTGTCCTAATCTGAAGTGGCACTTCTTACGTCGCCTCAGAAACAATCGCCTGAACTCGCGCCAACTAAAAACGAGCACTGAAAATGAAAAGAGAGAGAGAGAGAGAAAAAAAGAGACAATCGCGTTGCTGTCTCTTCCCGAAAGTCAGATGGAAAATATCTGAATATTTAAAGAAAAAAAAAAAAAACCTCTTAAGTTTTACCATGTGGTTCGAGTAAAAGCAAAATATTTAGCAAATCGATTTCAGCTGTGCTTCAGATTCTACGAGGCTGTTCCATAAGAATTCCTCCAATGAATATCGGACGTACCGCTGAATGTGATCTGTCGTATCTTGTGATTTCACTTGAGGCGAGAAAAAAATAAGTCTGGGAAATTTGGAGGCCGAGTCAACACCTTGGAAGCTTTGTCATGCCCCTCAAACAATTCTTAATAATTCATAATCTGTCCCGCCTTCCCACCCTCACAGAGCCTCTGTGCTACCCAACAATGGTTTACTTTCTAAACCAATAAAGATGAATCAGAGTCAGAAGTAAACGATTCACTAAACGATTCACTGAATATTAAAGGAAATAAGGATGAATCAGAGTCATAACTAAACGATTCACTGAATATTAAAGGAAATCAGGATGAATCAGATTCATAACTAAACGATTCATAAACGATTCACTGAATATTAAAGGAAATAAGGATGAATCCGAGTCATAACTAAACGATTCCCTGAATATTAAAGGAAATAAAGATGAATCAGAGTCATAACTAAACGATTCACTAAATGATTCACTAAATATTAAAGGAAATAAGAATGAATCAGAGTCATAACTAAACGATTCCCTGAATATTAAATGAAATAAGGATGAATCCGAGTCATAACTAAACGATTCAATGAATATTTAAATATTATAATAATATACTAATATACTAATATAATAATATACTGTTTATGTTTAGGAAGTTTTTATATGTTTTTGTTTGTATCCAGTACAGAGTTATTACACGTAACTAAAACTAAAATACAGTATAATAATCTGAGCTAATATAATATGATAAAGTGGTTAACGAATCGTTAGCAACTCAATTAAGGCCTGAGACGTTACAAAACACAAAAGATCACCTGGAAACCTTTCATTTAACCCTGGGTGCTGGATAAACATTAAACTTCTGCCTGTGTTTAATCGTTACAAACACAAATTAGGCCAACTTAAACGACAACGCCTGTCTGTTTGTTTCCAGCAGTGTAATTTATAAAAATATAAACATGAAATGTGGATCATTATGTGTTTTCTGAAGGTCATGAACGTTTCCTGCTATAATTCAGTGCAGCTGTTTGATACGTGACAGATTACACAAATAAACCGGACCCGTCCTGGAACGAGTTCCTGAAACACTAACCGGCAAAGATAATTACTGGAACCTAACGAGGATTCCTAAGATCCACTGCAGGACAAAAGGCTAGACAAAAGGTCATTAAGAAACCTTTCGGCGATATTTAAGAAGGTCTCTAGCTGTGGATCCGTTAGCCGTCCGGCTAATGTGTAGCAGCACGTGCTTCCGGGGTTCCACTATAAAAACCGATATTAATATTAATATTTATTATATTTAAGATTTTTTTCTAAAACAGGAAAATCCATTTATATCGATATAAAAATATTTTGATATTTTTAAAACATTTATATCAATTTATGTTCAAATATTTTTTTTACATATCTGCAAATTTCTTGTTGTTTTATTTATTTACCTTTACGTTCATTTGTTTTCATTTATTTCTTTATGTTTTTTTTTTTTTCATTTATTGGTTTGTTCGCTTGCTTTACATATTTTGGTTCTCTTATTTTATTGTTTGTTTATTTCTTTGATTTGTGGAATCATTTATTTTTTTTTAAACTTTATTCATTTGTGTTCCATATTTATTTACCTTCGTTAAGTATTTCATTATTATTATTATTATTATTTTATAAATCTTTGTTTGTTGTTTATTCAGGCTTCTATAACTTATTCTTATCTATTTGTTAGTTTTTTATATTTGTGTTTATTTATTTGTTTGCTTACCTGCATTCGTTTTAGCTCACCTATTATTTTTATTTGTTGTGTTTTTTTTATATATATATTTTTTATTTCACACCTTTCCTTATTGTTGAGCGTTATTCGTTCATCTTCATGTGTATTTATGTTCACTAAAACAGACGAAAACTTTTTCTGACCCGAATAAAAAATAGAAGAAGTACATTTTATAAATAAACTAGGTGCCATGAGCTTAGGTCAGAAGCTTTTGACCTGTCAGACGTATGGAAAATCGTTTCTGCTTTAAAGCAGTCGGTCATGCGGTGCGGTCGGCGTTTGTGTTTTGTGTTTGTTTGTCTCTCGTGTGTTGTTGTTTAGTGTTTAGTGATGCTGAGCAATAGCGATGTCTTATTTAGGGTGTTTAAATGATGGATTTTCCTACAGGAACCCACAGTTATGGGTGTGGAGTACCACAAGGACATATCCTGGGACCGCTATTGTTTTTATGATATATCAGGGATTTAAACTCTGCGTGACTCGGCACTTTTAGTCACTCGTAAAGACAATTATTGAAATCTGTTTCAGAGTCACTTTGACTCTGCGGTCGCCTCTTGGTGTGCAGGACCGTTACTTAATTTGAATTCTAACGTACAGTGTTGCGCAAAAGATTGCTCCGTTTTCAAGAGCTGAAGACTTGAAACTTTTTTTTTTTTTTTAGTAATGATTGTAAACAGAACTATTTCTACAGCTGCTGATCTGGTGGGATTTTCACACACAGCGCCATCTCTAGGTTCAACCAGAGAAGAGAAGGCAACAGACGGATTCACAACATTATAGGATCTTAAAAGACCAGTCCCAACCTGAGCGACTCTAGGGCGACAGTGGCAAGGAAAATCCCTGAACGTAGAAGGAAGAAACCGTGGGAGGAACCGAGGCTCAAAATGCATGGGTGGCCCGGATGTTCATTGCATTAATTAAGTTGTATTCCTAGTAAAACGAATCGATAATCCGGTTTAAAATGAATAATAAATGATCAATACCAGAGGAGAATGGTCGCCAGGGTAACTCAAGAATGTACAGCATGCAGATCCTTGAAGCAGATGGGCTACAGAGGCAGAAGATGACACTCGTGGCAGATAACGGAGGCTACGGTTCACAAAACGGGACAGTTGGGTGTGGGGGGGGGAAAAGGTCGCCTGGCCCGCTGAGCCTCGAGTCCGGCTGCATTTCGGTACGTTTTTCTGTTCAAACTCTCAGCACACTGAATCCAGTTTATGAAATTAGTTTTCCAAGCTCAGATCTGGGGATCATTACAGGACGTTTCGAGGTTCTGCATAGTTTGAAAAGCCAGTACGAACCGAAGGATGTTGTGCGGATTTTACCCGGACCACAGCGGCTTTATTTTGTTGTTTTTCATAGGCTGTATTTTTATTGTCTGTGTATAGTCTGCGTAAATAAAAGTCCTCCGTTCCTGTGATCTAACTCGGCAGCGCTCCCCAGTCCCCGGAAACAACAAAACCAGTAATGTTCCATATCGGAACCGTGAAGGCCGATGTCAAACGGGGACACGTCTTAAATGGAGTTTTAACGATGATTGCGCAAGTTCTCGTCGTGTCTGGATTATTCAATCCTCAGCAGAACCAGCAGGCCCTAAAGGATCCGTTAGATAATAATAAAGAGTCTGACGCAAAACATTCTCGCTTCGTCCGCCGAGGGATTTCTGCCGTTGGAGATCTGCGATGGAAAGACATTCCCTGCTGATTCCGAGCCTGATGGTGTGTCGTGTTTGTCCAGCAACCCTAACAACACTAAGAGAAACTACATAAGCAAGTTTGGACGGGCGCACTCTTCGGTGTTCGGTTTCTCTTTCTCTCTCGCACCTGTGCAAAGTAAAGAGAATGAAACATGGGGTTTGCAAAAAGACGTCGGCAGCAGCGTCGTGTGCAGAAGACAAAAAATGGGGCGGTTTAAAGGGGTTTTAGGGATGGGAAATGGGACAAGACGAGCGTCTAAAGAATATCGCCATGGTTATCGCCATGTCACGAGCCTCTTTGCATGTTTGTCTCTATCGGTTGCCAGGTTTGCAATAGAATAATCAAGCCGTTGAGTCTTTGATCAGTTAGTCCGTAAATTTGACCTAATGATGAAGACTTAAGATAAGATCTAGGTGGACAGACGGTACCAGAGTTGTGGTTGGCATGGGAGCCGGACCTTACAGGAGCTCTGATGTTTTGATGTCCTTTAGCAGACGCCCTTATCCAGAGCGACTTACAATCCAAGTGGGTTGTGGGTTAAGGGGCTTGCTCGGGGACCCAGCTGTGGCAGAGGTGGGATTTGAACCCTGGACCCTCTGCCTTAACCGCTAGGCCACCACAGTCCGATATGAATGGAGGTGGATGAGATCTTTTTTGGGTGAAAACGTAGATAGGAAAGGTCCAACCTGAATGAGATGAGAGCTGTCGTTAGGATGAGGGTAGAGAACGAGAACAGAGCCGGACGAGTTGGGACGTGGACGACACCGGAGGTCAAAAGGGTGGGCTGGATGAGACAGGAAGAGACACGGGCAAGCGTTTGGTTAAAGGAGATCAGAGTTGGAAGAGCCACTGAAACCGGGTGAGAGGGAATGCTGGACAAGACAGAACGGTCTGAAAGCCTGGTGAGATAAGAGGCATTCTAACAGACATCCGTCCTGTGTGCAAAACGGACGCTTGGAAACGGACGAGGTGTGCGCTGGATGCAATAAGAAGCTTTTGGAGACAGTTGATCTGGGTCAGAGAGGAGCCGGATGAGACTGGAGCTCGGTAAAAGCAAAGCTGGAGAGAAGTGGAAAATGGAAATGGACGAGAGCTCTCCTGGAGGAAACGAGAGCCGAATTTGATTAGAGGTGGAAGAGAGTCGAGCTGGATGAGGGTGGAGATGGGTGATGATGATGATGATGGAGCTGGATAAAGTTGGA
Organism: Parotocinclus haroldoi; assembly: GCA_034779995.1. Lineage (NCBI taxonomy): Eukaryota > Metazoa > Chordata > Actinopteri > Siluriformes > Loricariidae > Parotocinclus > Parotocinclus haroldoi. The sequence continues at coordinate 11,301 of JAUZST010009314.1, forward strand.
GCTGCCTGAGATCGGATGACGGATCTCACGCCCGCTTGTCGACCGCAGCATTTTATTTAGTGACTTTATTTTCCACGGGTCCAACCCTTCCAACAGCCGGAGTCACGAAACCTTAATAAATTCAATCAAAGTCTTCCAGGCTGGTCTGGACGGGTCTCGCGTTTATAAAAGAACGACGTGTTAATTAGGAAAGTTCTCGCCGGTCGTTCTTTCCTATCGACGATGATGAATCATCGAAACGGGCCAAACTCGGATCTTGATGGGTTTCGAACACGTTACAGGGGGAATTTTAATAGGTGGCTTTTCTGTTTTATTTTTCAAAACCCAAATGTTGGTTTTTTTTTTTTTTTTTTCCTTTTCCTTTCTTTCGCTGTTTTCAATAAACCAAGCGGATAGAAAATCCATTAAGCTTCCCCGTCTGGAAAACGGGGACGCAGCAGTTTTGGCAATCGCGGAGCCCTTTTGAAAAAGGAAAAGGTCGCTGGCCATTACGCTGATTTGTGCTTTGGCGAGGGGGAAAAATGAATTTCTCCTGGGCGAGCGCTGTATTTTCAGCTGAAGCATTGCTATTGTAAAGCTCCTCTGGGCATAGCGAGGCCATAAATGGAATGTGTATGTAAAAAAAAAACCCAAAAAAAAAACAATAATTTACAGCCTGGAACGTGTCGCCTCGAGGCGGGGGGGGATGGTGGACCAAGAAGGTTAAGGACCAGGCTCTGCTGGATTCGTCCATAAACAATACGCGGAGTAATGGAGTGCTAAGTGATGGAGGAAATTAAAATTGGTAGCATAAATGCGCTGACAAAAAGTGAACGTGAAGCTTTTTAATGCAGATTTTAGGAGGCTGTTGCTCTGAGAACGAGGCCGGCGCTTAGGCTGAATAATTTGTGGTTTTGAGGAACAATGTGTGACTGTACAGGCGGTTATGCGCTGCGGGGATTTTCGGGGCGAGAATTATGATCTATAGGCAGCCCGAACACTCGCGTGTACATTTCAATCCCTTTTTTTTTTTGTTTGCCCCTCCATATTTTGCTGATAATTCACCCCAGATGTATGATTTATTCAATTCATAAAACATCGAAAAAGCCACACAGATCAGCTCACTTATGCTTCAGAATGAAAGCACAGGCACCCAGCTCGAAATGCTGCTTCCTCCTGTAGTGCTGTCCTATAAAAAGGCTCTCAGGCGCTACTTTTATGTGACGTACCTCTCGGTGAGAGAGGTACGTCACATAAAAGGCATCCTCCGATTTCGATGTAGGGAAGCACGCTGGTCTTGTTGACCGACGTCCGGAGCGATGGAGCGATGGTTCGCGCCGCTAAAGCACTTCGAAGCTTGCAAAAGATGCATGAGATTCGGGCGAAACGAGACCAGGACCAGACGAGACTCGGGGGGGGGGGGGGGAGGGGGGGTTGTAAAGCTCCATTAAGAAGGAACCGGAGTGCATGTGGACTCGGGCTAATGAGGCGTAAGTGGACTCGTACCTGCGTACGTCTGCAAAACAATGTCTCTTTGTGAACCGCTTGGAACTGGAGCAATATCGTCTTTCCAAGTAGCCCACGGCTTCTGAAACATGCAAAGAGAGAGAGCGAGAGAGAGAGACAGACAGGGAGAGAGAGAGGGAGAGAGACAGACAGGGAGAGAGAGAGAGAGAGACAGAGAGAGAGAGAGAGAGAGAGAGAGACAGAGACAGAGAGAGAGAGACAGAGAGAGAGAGAGAGAGAGAGAGAGAGAGAGAGAGAGAGAGAGAGA
>JAUZST010009315.1:0-13051 GCA_034779995.1 Parotocinclus haroldoi
GTGTGAGAGAGAGAGAGTGTGTGTGAGAGAGAGAGAGTGTGTGTGAGAGAGAGAGAGTGTGTGTGAGAGAGAGAGAGAGTGTGTGTGAGAGAGTGAGAGAGAGTTTAAATATGGTTTAAACTCCTTGGTTTTTATTAATGCTTTTTGACTGATTTGCTCCGTTAGGGTATTTATGCCATTTCTAGTAAAAAAATAATGAACTTGTGATGTGCTGGAAAAAAAGAGAATCATTGGCTGAAATTGAAACACATTGGAACACACTGAAAAGCATTTGGAAATTTGTTTTTATTATTATTGTGTTTTGCATTGTGAATGCATTTGTTTTATTTTATCATTTGTAGCGTGGCTATTAAAGATATTATAAGAGATTATAGATTGCGCTTTTTTCTTGGAGGCCATTAAACGATTTCACTTCCCAAACTGACCGCGTCTGTTGTTTTTCTAATAAATCGCATAGCAGTTGCTCAGTGTTTTAAACTACCGTTTTATTTTCAGTACCGTTAAAACTGCGCTAGTCAAACATTTATCACTCGGAGTTCTATGCATTCAAATGTTGTTTACACTCTGAATGTTTCTCCTCTCTTCAACCCAGGCTGACGTTCACCTATTTTGGTCAAAAGTTCAGTTCATTTTACACTTTCGGGTGAGATTTGGCTACGTCTTTTTGAAAAACCATATCCGTTCTCCTCACAGGTGGCTAAATGCAGCATATGCAAGAGTGCCACGAAGATGACCGAGTCAATCCAGTGGCTGGGCGAGATCAAGCATTTTTGTAACCTCCACTGTCTGATGTACTACTGCAGCTTGTACTGTACCACCCTGTCCACCAGTAAACCTGACAAACCTGCCACACAAGGTAAGATACGATGTGTTTCGATATGGGGGAGGCTTTGGGTGTTTTGGTGTACCGACCACAAGGCAAAAATGGCTCATCCTACATCGGTTCACACAGTACACACTCAGTGGGTGCACGTTGTGAGTTACCTGCTTCATTTTCAGCTTGTCATTCATTATAGTGAGTCCGTGGTTTGGATAGCAGGGATGGGGATTCAAAGCGGGGAAAAAAACAGTGTAGGGAATAAAACATTACAGTAATTTAACTGGATTTTAACTCATTTTTCCTGTAACCCAAGAAATGTATAAAATAATACAATGGAAATGATTGTAATCGCATTAAAATGACTGATTAGTGCTGATCAGTACTTTCATTTCTACTGTTTCACAGCTAATGTGCTACAGACATCGTCCATATAATCTTTTTTTTTTTTGGTTTTGTAAGCTGATCACACACCCACGTCTATCAATAGGAAAGCTTTTTGGGTTTCGGAACCTTTTAGTCATTTGAATGAATCTTTTGCAATCCTCAGAGTGACACCTGCTGGCCAGAACTGTGCGACTGCTGTGGGAAAATCAGAAAACCTTCCTACAAACAACAATATGAATTTGGGAACGAATATTATGTACTGTATTTATGGCATTTAACAGAGCGACTTACAATCCAAGCAATTGTGGGTTAAGGGCCTTGCTCAGGGACCCAACTGAGACAGAGTTAGGATTTGAACCCTGGACCTTCTGGTCCATAGTCCAGTATTTAAGCGTAACCATTTAACCACTAGGCCACATAGTAAGGCATATATAAAGCATAAATAAACCATTTAAAGTATGATCCATTGGCTGTTGTTCTTAAACTTTCTAGTTTATATTGGAATTAGAATTTTCTAGAGTATGAGGGTTTGACTTAGTAACGAGTAGTAGGATTACACTTTCAAGAAAGTAATGGATAAAGTAATCCCCATTTACATTTTGAAAAGTAGGAACTAGAAATGTAGTTTTAGAAATTTGTGTTACTACCCCAACGCTGAAAATAATGTCCTGGCAGTTTGGAGAGCAGGTTTCCATGGGTTTGGTTGCAAAGAAATATTTTTATTGTTTTATGTTAAGATTTTGTTAGATTGATGTATTACAATTACTTCAAACTCACTCGCTTGTGTTTTCACAGTGCCGATCACCATCGCACCTGCGACCCCCTCCACGGTCTCCAACAGCAACGCGACTCGCTCAGCGCTGGCTATGAATGAGGCCACGCCTGTAATCGCCAACGTTATATCTCTATCAAACGCCCCAAACGGACAGCCCGGCGTACTGGGAGGAGCCGCCCTGCAAGGTCTTATTTATGAATAATGATAAGCATGGGTGAATCAAAAGACCAAAAGAACGTAATATGCTAATAGCAAAACCGCCACGATGTGCATTGTGAAGACTGACGATGTCACGTGCGTTCTGTTCATGATGCAAGCTAATGCAGTTGCGTTTTTTCAACACCAGAGGGCGAAATCGTACATCATGCTCCCACACACATTTAAAACTCCTATTTTTTGATTGCGTCAGACTGTTCCAAACATTTATACACAGATGTACACACGAGCAACAATAGAACATTTTATTTACAATTTTAAACCTCTCTTTCTGATAGCTACTTTTCATTGCAGGAATCGAATCAAACCGTGAGCATAGTGTACCGTTACACCAGGGTACTATAGTACACTGACCATACTGTCCACCATAATTAGGGGATATTTCAAAATGAAATATCCCATAAGGAAATAGCCCCTATATTTTGTCAACAGTGTAGTATGGTAGTCCGTAAGTAACCAGTAATACCTACAGAGGGGTGCTGGCTTGTGTTCGGCAAAGCCACAGGGGTACCATAGTGCACCAGCTCTAATTAAAGAAGCCAAAAAGCACAACACATTATGGAGAAGTCAGCGTTTCCTTTCTTTTCGTTGGCCATGAAGTGTATTAGGTTAGATTTGTTGTATTATGTCAGATAATTATGTTTGGTATAAGAACAGCATGGGAATGCTGGGCAGGGGTCGCTGTTGCAGTGCCTGGGGAATGATTCCCCCTTCCCTCTCTGAAGCATAGCCAGACATAACTGTGTGTGACATCAGACCTGGCAGACCTGGCACCACGACTGAAGTGCTAGGATGCTAGGCTAGCAGGTTGGACCGCTGTGCCACCCAAGTACCCATTTATAGTGGGTCAACAAATTCATCGTGAGTTGTTTTGTCATACTGGATTTTCACTGCTTGTGTTTCAGGAGCCGTTCCTACTGTTGTAAAGCTGATTGGGCACGTAAGTTAGTCTTTACGATGATGACATTCTTATATTCATTATGCAACGGAAATAGAAATATCGATACCTCATTTAAACAGCAATTACAAACTGGTCTCTTTAAGATTGTACACTGTTTATCAAAGTTAGGGGATTTCGAAATCCTCTCTATGTCCCATCACTGTCATTGTGCTTTGACACTCTTTGGTGACCATACACCCTACTGAACAGTCAATGTGGGGGCACTCTCGTCCAGTTTGACATGTTTTAGTTCACCCTCATGAATATATTACTTACTACTCAATCACTATAATTGAGTTTGCATCTCATTTATGTAATCAAACAACTTTCTTTGACTTTTATTTGCTTTTTTTTGTTGATCTAGCTTAATTACATAAAATCAAATGCTTCTTTTTAATCGCTTTATATTTATTTGAAATATCCCCTCATTTTTGTGAGCCGTGTACATTGATTCCACTGCCTCCTTCCTTTTTCTGCGTATTGATTTCTCTTACCTGTCTTGCATTTCTTAAGTCCGTCTATTTAAACACCTTCCTTGTCCGAGTTTGCGTTGTTTGCTGAGTTGTGAGTTTTGTGTGTGAGCCTTTGTTCTCTCGACTCTCCCGTTTGCCAGTTTAGTTAGTTCTGGCTATGTTCTGCCAGTGTGCTTTAATTTCAGTTTCTACAACCTGAGGTTAATCAAATGAAGCACTTTTGTTCTAAGTCTCGGCTTTATTTAGGAATGCCCTTTAAGAGTCCACTCTGTTTGTAAACGTTGAAATAAAGCCTGTTTGTGTTTGCAGGCCAGCACACAGACGGACGGTCTGAAGATGCCCGCAGCTCCACAGAGAATCCTCAAGAACAAAGCTTTGCTCTGTAAACCCATGAACCAGAACAAAGGCACGTCCTGCAAACCCAACACCTCTGACGTGGACACGCAAACAGGTACTAATCCAGTTCTCCAAAGAATCACAGAGACTTGTAGCTTAAGGTGATGCAATTATTGTCGGATATAATAAAAGGGTTGCAGTATTTTGTTCATCCACTAGAGGCAGTCATGTAACAAGTAACATCCATACATTATAGCCGATAGGGGTGAAACAATACATATTGATGTTTTTGCTCCACGATACGATACATTTTCGAAAATGATTTTAGTTTCTCTTTTATTTTTTTGATGTAGAGGTCAATTTTTGGAAAGGGTGACTGGTACCAGACGTTTTCATAGAAACAAATATACAAAAGAACCACACGGGTCTTAGTATGAGAAGTACATATGGAAACTGAACTTGCTTCAGCCAGTTTATTTACAATTTGATCCTGTTTGCTTAAGTGTTTCTTAAAGTGCCGCCATTACTTTCTGGGTGAAATTAGTGCAAGATGGAATTTTTTTTAACGAGGCTCAATTACCCCCAGCAAAATGCGGAATACAGGATCGTCTACAACAGAGTAGGGCTACAAATCAGAAGCTATAAACTTCTCTATTGTGCCAGTAATTTCCTTTGTCCGTTCACTATCGGCACTTAGCGGCTGCTTAAATGCTGTCAGGAGAAGCAGCTGCTTTCTCTTTGCCCCGGGAAGTGACACGTTTGAATGGTGTCTCCGCAAATGAGTTTGCATATTGGAAGTATTAGCACCGATGTTTGATACTGGCGTTGAGCAAACTTTACACACAGTTGCCGTTTTGTCCACCATCCTTTGCTCGTTATTGTTGTAACAGGCTGGGAAACCAAAATATTCCCACACAGGAAATGGCTGCGAGGGTGATTTTGGTTGTTCCAGCTCAGTCTTGCTCTCTCCGCTAGCCATTCCACAGTCAGCTAATCAGGTAATCCAGCAGGATAACCAAAACAATAGAATGACGTTTTTCCCTCAGTAGCTCGAAACACTGCTCGAGCGTCGTCATAGTAACACACCTGTTATACAGCGTGTCACTAGATGTCGTATGAAACTACAGTACGCCTCAGAACTCTCTTCTGCTCTGCACATGGCTTCAACTCTGTAGCGTGGGTTGAGAAACGGCGCAGCGAATAATAAAAAAAAATCTTAATGTGTTCGATTCACAGCTCGTATCGTATCGAAACCCCCGTATCGAAAAAAATGAATATTACTATGTGTATCGTGACACCCCTAATAACCAACAAGGTCTTATGTATACTGCTCACAAAAAAATATCCCATAATTGAAATATCCCCTAATATTTGTGAGCAGTGTATTATAATAGACCATAAAAACATTCCTTTTTATTTCTGAGGAATAACGTCTACTTTCCATCTAAAAAATAAACAAAGGGCATTTTGGTTCCCTTCAATTGGAAAGGATTACGTTGGAAGTGTTCTCACTGAGAACAGGATCTGTGTCTGAGTACGCCCTCTGGTGTTCAAAAACGGAATTGCACCCGATGGCGTTAACAATCAAGAACGCATTATCGAACTAGACAATGCATTGCCCAGCCTGATGATAAAATGTTGCTTGTTTGGATATGCTGCACCCCTACATGCCTTGGTCATACTCTTGTGACACCTGCTGACAGAAATGAGAATTGCAGTTTTGAAACCGTGAAGAAACATGGTACTACCATGCTTCTAGTTTCTTTAGCTTTCATTATCAGTGCATTATTTCATTATTCAGTGCTTCACGTTTTATGAAAGATACAAATAAGACTTACTTTATTGTACCTTATTGTACTGTACTAAGGTTTTTATATTGTGTTTTAATTCATGTTATTGTTAAATAAAATTTGACTAAAATTGACTTAAAATAACCAAAACTACTATGTGACCATGGTATTGTCTGACCTACATTAAATTTGCGGACGTTAAACGGTGCGCCCCTGTACCACTGAACAAAAGGAAGTGTTAACAAACTGGGATATTAATATTTAATATATGATTGTATGTAAATAATTATATTTTTTGTAACTGTAGATCACACACACGATTAATGTTAGCCATTGGGTTCCATATTGGTCGCTATGCTGTGGTCAGAACGGAATGGATTTAAATTCTGAAATGTGCTCGTTTCCAGATGAAGACCTGCCCAAAGTCATAGTGTTACCTGTACCCGTGCCAGTTTTTGTTCCCTTGCCAATGCATCTCTACACTCAGTACACGCCTCATGCATTTGGACTTCCTCTTCCGGTGAGCTGCTTCTCTTCCAGCACTGATCTAGTCTTTGCATCTAAGACACCTATTGAGCTCCTTCTTAGGAACGCTGTATTATAAATACTGGGTAGCTCCTCCCATGGCTCTCAAAAGAGGCATGGATTCCACAAGATGTTTTATAAACATTCCTTTGCGATTCTGATTGTAGATTTCCGACTGTAGGCGTTGCACTGCTGCCACTTAATGGGCTGATTAGATAAGTGCATGAATGATTAGTTGTACAGGCGTTCCTAATAAAGTGCTCTGTGAGTGCGCATGTCCCTCTACATTGACTGTATAAATACTCGTTTCTAGCTAAAGCAGATTATTTCTTTTAGATGCCAGTGCCAATGTTCCTGCCTGTTACTATGGACAATGCGGAGCAACTGGTGGAAACTATCCAGGAGATTAAAGAGAAGATTCCTGACAACCCGCTGGAGGCAGATCTGATCATGATGGCCGAAATGGTGGCGGAGGACAGTGAGAAGGATAAAGTCGTCTCCCATGGAGGTGCAAAAACGATTTGAAACACTCTCACAGAAGCAGCTTACACATTTAGTGCTGCTCGGGCAGCGACTGCATTGACATTGAAGAGGTTTCAAACATCCAGTGCTTAGTTTTGATGTATTTTTTAGGATTCAAATCCCTTTCTGATGATAAGAAAAAAATCAAATAACTTTAGAGTCGTAATAATCAGGTTCTACTTTGCAACCAGCCAATAATCTTAGAGAAGGATGTTATATAAACTATATTTTATCAGAGAGTTTCTTAAACATCATCTAGAAGATGAAGAATATTCAGAGTCTTAGATTGCTCAAGCATACACTACATTCCCTGAGTCTCCCCAAATGTGTCTGGTAGGATTTTTCATGCGCCTTGCATTTAAGTCAATGGTTGCCAGATCCCACAAGAGAAACAAGCAAGCCAGTCTATGGAAAATACTTTGAGTATTTACTCAATATATATATTATGAGTATATATGAGTATATACTATGAGTCCAAAATAAACTGGCTCAAAACAAAGCCCAAAACAAAAGCTACTTTAATGTCAGTGACCACTTGATTAGTTAATATAATAATACAAATAATAATAATAATAACAATAATAATAATAATGCATTTTTTCTTTTCTTAATATTTAAAGAAATATTTTATAGAGAGAGAGACAGGGCATCGGAGAGGAAACCCAAATAAGCAACTACACTTTATAAACCAGCCCCAAAAACAGACAACAAACTACCAATATTTATAAATGACTTTATAGGAAAATAAGACTTGACAGCAGTCTTTGATTACCTGCTTCGGGACAGGTAGGAGAAAAAAACCATACGTGTGTCGCACTAAGAGTGAGATACCTTGTCTAGGATTGGTCCACACTTAAATATTCCTCAATTAATTTAGACATTTTAAGTCAGTCTGTCTCTAATTACCCCTATAAATGCTAGATGGGGTTTAAGTGAGGTGACCCTGACCTTTTTTTGGTCTTCAGGTAGTTGTTGCAAAGCTTTGAGATGTGTTTTAGGTGTTATCCTGCTGCAGTAGGAATCCTTCCAAAGATCCAAAACCTTATTTTCATTAGTGTTCTTAGGCATACTTGTCCTGGGTAGGACTTGTCATTTTGTCTAATTATGATTGATGCATTTTGTCTCGTTACTCAGACCAAGATGATAATTTCATGGAAGATTTTAATCTGGAGGCCCTGTCCAACCACCTGAGCTGGGAGGAGGACAGCCTGTCGAGTGCCTCTCGATGGGGTCGCAACTCAGAGTCTGAGAAAACCCAGAGTCTGCCTCCTGCCAGGCAGACTCCGCCCTGTCCTCCTTCAGAAGGACCACAAATGGATCTTGAGACTGATTTTCCAATTGGTGAGAGCTGCAGCATCCGCATTTATCTTGTTTCAAGGATGTTCGATACAGATGTGTGACGTATAACCTTCATTTTCAGCAGAGAGCTTTGATCACGGAGGACAGAAGAAGAGGATACCGGCCTCCACCAAGTCGAAACCCCGCAAGAAAAGCCGCGTAGCTCACTCCCCGAAAAAACGAGTACGAACGGCATGCTTCTGTATCGTAAATGATTCACCTTAAGGCCCTTTCACGCCGATTCTGATTTGTACAGACAAAAAAAAACCTTGGGATTGGAGCCTGTCTGAGCTCATTTCTGCATCTTTCAGACATTAAAATCAGGCGGACCAATCAGAGCTCGGTTGTCGGGCAGAACAGCTCATCTAGCTAGTAGCAGAGCACAAGGGCTTATATGCCAAGCAACAGGCGGACTCTAAAAACATGGATATTAAAGACGTAAACTATACAAGTAACGCACTAGACAAAAAACGTAACACACTGAAAAAGTCGTACTTGCTGTGAATGGGTTTTTATACGGTACAAACAAACTCTGAGGTCCTAAGGTTCATCCAGTTCAAAACTGGAACAATTGTTTCAGTTTTAATTCCAACACTGACACCAGTAGCACTGATGCTTTGTCTTGGATTAGTAACCAATAACATTATGTTAGTAGAAATGAGCTGGTATAAGGACAATAGAAATAAACAAAGCCTGCGACATTACAGAAAAACCTCAGTCTGCAGTTTTGTAGCTATGAAATCCATTAGAATTTTTTTGTTTTAAATTTAATGAAAAAAAACAACATGAAGCAGAATTTAAAAATGTAGAGGTTGAGGTGGAGCCACCTTCCAGTAAAAATCCCCTAAATTATGTTTTTGTACATAATGCACTGCTCACATAGTGAGTAGCATGTATATACAAATACAAGATCTAGCACATGTAGGTCTTTCTTCACATGTAGGTGTCGTCCCGATGCAGGTTCGAAAGCGCTCCGAAGCTTCACCTTCGAAGGCTGCTGCTCAGCACGGCTCCACACTGCTCAGTGAATACGGCGTAGAGGCATGGAAGAGCTGGATCCGCTGGAGGAACACGCAGCCTAAGGTGGAGATACCGAAACTAGCCTGTGAGTCTCAGCTCTATCGCAGTAAAGTCTCTTTCATGCAGGTCAAAATCGAGTCTCTAGACTGAAAGTTCTAGTTTTGAGTCATTGTTGTTTAACCCCATTGAGGACCAAGGGACATATTTGTCCCATGCTTGCATGGACGGCAAATGCGATTGAAACAATCTGGGTCTATAGGGTCCGAATATGTAAATGGGTTAAAGCGGGTAGGTTTGCAAGTCTGAGATTCGGAAACTCTGGCGTGCGAATAGGAGTTGAGTCTTTAGTGGGTGAGTCTTAAGTCTGGATTTATTTGCTTCAGAGTCTGAATCTCAAGTCTTTACCATCAGTCCACCATCGCCACCGGTACCACCGTCCTTGCAGTTACTTAAAATAAGTCACTCAAGTCTCTGGTGCGCAAATTTTTGTTTTGAGTCTGAACTGTGCATGTGTGAGTCTTTAGTCACAATTGAGTCATTAGTATTTAATATTAGTAATATTAGTAGTACAGAATCTTGTAAATCGGAGTTTTGAGGCTGGCCTTCGAAATGGAGTCAAGCCTCGAGTCTCTGCCGCGCAAGTCCGAGTCAAGCCTCGAGTCTCTGCCGCGCAAGTCCGAGTCGAGGCTTAAGTCTGACTTTCATGTCTCTTCTCTAGTACTCAAGTCTGGTTCGAGTCTTGCATCTCTATCACGTGAATGTAAGACTTATGTCTTTGGTTCACTTTAGTTGAGCTGTAAGGCAGTAAAGTAGTTTCTCACTTGACGTGACCAAGACGTCGTTCCTTTCTTTGGTTATGGACATGTTATGGACATGCGATCAAATGATTACAGCCTCTGTGAATTTGGGGTCTTCTCTTAACAGGAAGAGTTTCGAATGATTAAATTGCGCGAGTTCTGCTGCTGCGTGATACATGACAGTCTGTTCGCCATGAAGACACACCCATCATGTTCCAAATAGTTTGTGTTTGATTATGAGCGTCACTCGCGCTCGTTTCTCCTCTGTGTTCGTGGACCAGCAAGGAGCATGACCTTAAAGGAGGATCTGTTGCAGTGCAGCACAGCCGAGTTGAGCTACGGCCTGTGCAGGTTCGTCACTGAAGCTCGGCGTCCTAACGGAGACCCGTACAGCCCTGACAGCATCTATTACCTCTGCTTAGGAATTCAGCAGGTATACAGCGCAACAAAATGACATTGCGGAATATTCTTTGTGCTTCTAGTACATTAACCAGGTTTTACGCGCCCCCTTTAACGTACAGTTTCTCTTTGAAAATGCCCGAATGGAGAACATCTTTGCCGACTTGTTTTATGCTAAATTCAGCCAAACCATCTCAGATTTACTGAAAGACTGGAAGCCAACTATACTGCCCAGTGGTGAGATATACCAGCTTTCTCTCAAAGTCTTCTTTGAATGTACAGTCTCAGGGTGTTCAGCCTGTTTAAATCAGTCCTTACTGCTTGGTGTGATGCAGGCTTCGTGCACTCCCGGGTGGAAGAAGAGTACCTGTGGGAGTGTAAGCAGCTCGGTGCTTTCTCCCCGAGCGTACTGCTCAACACTCTGCTCTACTTCTGCACCAAGTTCTTCAGCTTTAAGACTGTAGCTCAGCACCGGCGTCTCTCCTTCGCCCACATCATGCGCTGCTCTCGCACCAACAGCAGCGGCAACAAGAGGTCCTGCCTTCGCTTCTACCCACCCGTGCCCAAAGAAACGAAAAGTACATGTAAGTGCGTGGTCGGGAGGCCTATATATTTCTTTTAGATACTATATTAGTTCATTTCAGTGGCTCGGTGGGTAGCACCGCTGCCTCACAGCAAGAAGGTCCCGGGTTCAATCCCAGGGTGGAACGACCTGGGTCCTTGCTGTGTGGAGTCTGCATGTCCTCCCCGTTTCTGCCTGGGTTTACTCCGGGTACTCCGGTTTCCTCCCACAGTCCCAAGACATGCGTGTTAGGTTAACTGGTGTCTCTAAAGCAGCCCTTAGTGTGTGAATGTGTGCGAGATTGTGTGTGCGTCCAACGATGGATTGGCGCCCCGTCTCGGGTTGTTCCTGCACTTTTGCCCAGAGTTGCCTGTGCGAATTAAGCAGATGATAATGGATGGATGGATTGGTGGGTGGATTTATAAATAGAACAATATATACACTAAATACATAAGCACGCATTGTTGTTTCTTTCCTTGAAGCCAAATCAAGTCCAGATAGTAGCATTCCTGAGAAGAGAAAGAGAGATGAGGACGAGGAGGACGAGGACGGAGCGGTGCTGGAGATGAAGGAGAATTCAGACAACCCTCTGCGCTGCCCCGTCAGACTCTACGAGTTCTACCTCTCCAAATGGTACAGTCGTAATGCAATTCCTGTTTCTGTGATCTGCTTCATAACTCAGCGGCTTCTTGTTTTATCTCCCTAATGGCGTAATGTTAAGAGGTTAACATTACGCTGCGAAACGCAAGTGGGACATTGTGCATCGTTAACGTGGACGACGCATTCCTTATGCCGCTTGGCTTATTATTGATGTCATTGCATTTCTTGAACACCAGAGGGCGCAATCATGCTTCAACGCGAGGCTTTTCTTTTTAGAAAAGTCCACATTATTTGTCAGTTTTGTCTTGAGATATAAACTGGAATTTTTACTGGGTTATTTAATTTATATTGAAACTCCTAACTGTGTGCAATCTCTAATCATTAGGGAGGAATGTACAAATACGGTATGGTGCAAAAGTCTTAGGCCACCATTAAATCTTTACCAGCGGTGTTAGGGCCATACATGCCAAGGATTGATCAAGATTCTTCGGACTGTAGGAGCATCCCGATGATGTTTTTAAATCTTGTATTTTATGGTGTTAACAAATAGACTAAGAAATGATGCTAGATTAATCATTATATCTGTTTTTCTTTTAATTAGAATTTTTTTTATTTATTTTTATTTTTTTCAAAATATTTTGATGACCTTGTAACACTGACCTGTTGATGTTTCCAGCTCAGCCTCGGTGAAGCAGCGTACCAACGTGTTCTTCCTGCGTCCCGAGCGCTCGTGCGTCCCAAACAGCCCCTTGTGGTTCTCCTCTGTGTCACTGGACGATGACGAGCTGGAGAGCATGCTGGCTCGGATCCTCGCCGTCCGCGAAATCCACCTGGAGAGAGAAAAACCTGCGAATCTGTCTGAATCGGAGGCCCAGACCGATTCAGACTGAAACAAGACGTGGTTTTTACAGAATTTCAGAGCACTTGGGATTCCAGCGGCAAGAGGGGGAGCTGCAGTACCTCTCTTCTTAAAGGAATGAATGGGTCAGCTCTGCACCGTGCCTGCTGAATGCTTAGTCATCAGTCGTGAATCACACAGGCGCTAACGCAGTTCGCTAGCCCACCACCGTAATGACCTACCTTTGAGTCCTGGGGTGACTCGGAGCCAGGACTGGCCATGTGCAAGGGAAGAGAGGATGGGGCTGCAACAGCAATCGGGAGGGAGATGATCCCTGTTCATGCCTGTCCTTCCTCAGACTGTCCCTGTGCGTACGATGGACACTTGGGAGGCTATACAGAGAGATGTGAACAGCACTGTCTGTGTGACTGTGGTGGGCTAGCGCCACCCGGGGGTCCTGGTGATCAGTTCTTCGCTGACATTCTGCTCAGTTCTATCTTCATACATTTGTGTGTAACATTTCAGCATTGAAAATGGTTAGTGTTAAGAAAGGTGTAGTATTGGGGGCCACGTTTGAGAGGCCATACAGTTTTCATCGGTAGAATGAAATTACATGAAGTCCGTTACGTAAGCACTACGCAACGCTGTGTGTGTGTGTGTGTGTGTGTGTGTGTGTGTGTGTGTGTGTGTGTGTGTGTGTGTGTGTGTGTGTGTGT
>JAUZST010009316.1:0-13050 GCA_034779995.1 Parotocinclus haroldoi
GCGACAGTGGCGAGGAAAAACTCCCTGAGATTAAGAGGAAGAAACCTTGAGAGGAACCAGACTCAGAAGGGAAACCCATCCTCTTGGAGCAAGAACCTAGAAAAAAAAAAGGAAATGAATTAGACATGCTCTTTGTTGCCATTAACATATGAAGGGCTAAAACTGGAACCAGAACTATAGACCGAATGCTTGACTAAACAAATAAGTCTAGAGCCTCGATTTCAACATGAAGACTGTGTCTGAGTTGCGAACATTTATCGGAAGACTCTTCCATAATTTGGGGGCTTTGTAGGAAAAAGCTCTGCCTCCCGCTGCAACTTTCATTATTGTAGGAACTTGTAGGCGGCCTGTAGCAGTTGATCGAAGTTGGCGAGGTGGATTATAATAAACTAACAGCTCAGACAGATATTGTGGGGCGAGAGCATTTGGAGCTTTATACGTTATTAGTAGAAGTTTATACTCGATGCGGGATTAAACAGGAGGCCAATGTAGTGTAAATAATATGTGGTTCAAAGTTAAGGGAAGAATCAAAAACTAAAGCCTTAGTTTTTTATTTGAAGCCCCTTATATTCTTAATGAAACCACGCACATTTTTTTACTCTTTAGCAGCAGTGTGTACCCTCCTCCAAACACCTGACATAACTAATCCTCTGAAGTATTCTTATATTCAGTCATTTCACACTACCTACCGTCTGATCGACCTACCTGACGAGCGCTGGAATAACTCAATTTATCTAATATTTTATTCAATTTTAGACACCTTCTTAATGTGGGAACCAGGGGTTTAATCTGGGGTGAGGCTGGTTTCTGGTCTTGGACATGCTACTTCAACAGACACACTCACTTACGCCAGGGCACTTTAGTTACGCCATCTGACCTCACCCATTTCTTTGGAATAGGAGAACATGTTAAGTCTACGCAGGCATTTGCAAGCCTGGGAATCAAACCTGCATCTCTGCAGGTGACTGGGCCAACCCTGAGATCAAACTGATTAAATAAATGGGGCACGGGTGGCGCAGCAGACTGATACAGATTCAACTGTGATTGGCTGCATCTGAATGAAAGATGGCTGATCGGGGGAACACGGAGTGTGCCTACATCGGATTTTACTGTCCTATATTACAAAAAAGTATGCCTCTTTATAGTGGTTTTGTTCTTAGCTGGCGATTCAAGAAAGATAAAGTAAGAAAGATGAAGTGATGAGCAGGGAAAGTTACCTGCATTCAGACTTCTAATGTGTAATCTACTTAAGTGCAGTTTCAGGATGACTCGGGTACATTAGGGAAATACCCCATACCCAGTTCACACCACCAGGCTGCCAGATTTTTCCTCTATGCAACGTTTAGTGCACGGTGTATGCTCGTTTCAAGAGGGTCTGGGTTCGAATCCCACCAGTGGCTTGCTGTGTGATTATAGGGTGCTGTGGAAATTGAACCGTGCGACTGGACTGGCATCATGTTCACGTTGTACCAGTGATGAATTTCACGTTAGGTCTTGAGAGCCACCCCAGCAACCCTCAGTAGGATACGTGGGGATAAAACAGGATGTTTTGCTTTTTTAGATTGATTCACACGGAAAAAAAAAGCATCAGTCATGACTCACTTTACCTGGGAGATGATTACATCTTTTCAGACCTTATGTTAAGCTATCGTATGAGGGTAGTGACGATGGTTTTAGATGATTAAGGCTGACTGCAGAATATACTTTAGACTTTAGGCAGCATAAGACAGGAAAAGACAAGTCTCACTACTTTCTTGTTTCTACGCTCCATGTGCATTTTGTCAGTTTGTCACATACTTTGTTAGTCTCCTCCTCTGCTCTATAATGATCACGACCCCCACATGACCTACACGGATCAGGTCCTCTTTGGGTGGTGGGTCATTCTCAGCACTGCACTGACATGGTGGTGTTGTGTTGACTTGTGTCGCGATTGTACGAGCGACTCACAATTGGGAGTGCTGCTGCTGTAGTCTTTGAACACCTCAGTGTCACTGCTGGACTGAAAATAGCCCACCAACCAAACGGCCACTAGCATCCGGTAAACATGACACACAAACAGGGCAAGAACAGCCGTCCAAAGGCGCAAAAATATGATCAATGTGTCTAATATAGTACACGGTGAGTGAACACAGAGTTTAAGAACTCCAGCAGCACTGCCGCATGTGATCCACTCATACCAGTGCAACACATACTAACACACCATCCGTGTCAGTGCAGCGCTGGGAACGATCCACCACTCAAATAGGACCTGATCTGTAGTGGTCCTGTGGAGGGGGGTGGGGGAGGGGTCCTGACCAGAAAAGAGCACGAGGTAAAGAGGACGAACAAAGTATGCTGAGAAACATGGACTGAAACATCAGCCGCTGTCCGGCCCTGAGCTGAACTGGCACCCTGGTTATGGTACTTTAAATGTTGGGATTTTGAGAGATAGCCTCTACAACTGGTAATGACAGCACACTAACTGCCATCTACGTTTGCTGTTCCAGGTCACCATGACCCCCACCCGTACCATCCTCACAATCGACTCCATATTCAACGTCAGTTCGGCCTCACTCAACAACTCTGGCTACTTGTTTCCCATCACTCCTCCCACAACCATCGTGAGTAGCACCAAAGGAACCATAGTCGGTGCTCTGCTCCTCTCCATATCTTTCCTCCTCGGAGTGCCTGGCAACCTCTTCGTCATCTGGAGCATCATGGCCAGAACCCGACACCACTCGGTAACCACCCTGCTCATACTGAACCTGGCCTGTGCCGACGGCTCTCTCATGGTGCTCACGCCGTTCTTCATCGTGTACCTCATCAAACGGGGCTGGGTTTTCGGCCTGGCCATGTGCAAAGTGTTGTATTACCTCTGCTGTGCCAACATGTATGCCTCCATTTTCCTGATCACCCTGATGAGCGTACACAGGCTAGTGACCGTGGTGTGGCCTCAGCGCGTTGGTAGCGTCACCAGCAGGAGGAAGATCGTACGCATGATCGTTGTGCTCTGGATCCTGGCTCTGGGCCTGTCCGTGCCTGTTTTGATATTCAGAGATTTAACCAGGGTGCCGAATGAAGAAACGGAACTGTTTATCCAAGTTTGTGATCTCATACACACTTCCGCCAAATATGTGAGTTTGCACAAGTTGTTTTTTTTTTTGTTTTTTGTTTTTTTAAATCATCACAATACAAAACACAGCGTAACGGGATTTGCCACAACCACTGACCCTGGCACCCCGTGTATTTGGCATTAAACGCTGCTCTACTTTTCACGTTAGCACGTCTTACCAATGCTGATCTGAAGTTAATCCAACTTTTCATAAATAATTACATTTACACAGTTTAACAGACACCCTTAGTAACCACTTAGCCTAGACCTAAAGGCTATTGAACATTTTTGGGGCACTTGAAGTCAGACAGAGCATTCAATAACATCACAGGATTAAACAATATTTGGAATATTGTGAAATCATGCTGGGTAACATGAATCGTGAGATTTAGCCAAAATTGTGGAATCCATGCACCTCGAGTAGGGGTGACATTGATCTAATTTATTTGATTAGATGGACGTTTCGCTTTAATTGTTATACCGAGTAGGTGATTTGTAATGAAAAATCACTGTTTCAAATTTGAGATTCTGCTTTTTTTATTAGACATTTGGCCTCCACTCTGCATTCCAACGACAATACCACAATAACTAATTATTAGTTCAGTATGAGACACGGCAAGTTGTGAGTCTGTGATGTTCCAAATGTTTCACAATAACATTGCCTGTGTCGTCCAAGACCCGATCAACATTATTTTTCTGATTTCTTTCTGTCCTTGCATTGAAAGGGTACCGGAAAATTAAGGTTGCACCTTGGATTCAAACTTAGAAACTCCTCTCCTGTGTGCTAAAAGGCAATGCAAAGCAACCAGTAATACAAACTGAAGAGACGTTGTTGTAAGACAGCCAAATGATAGGAGAGACAATATGGCAAACATGGCAAATACACATTGCAAATACATTTGCCCCCCCCCCCAGATCGATTCCGTACGTACATAAGTGGTACATTAACAGAAGGTTAGCTTCCTTTACTGCTGCAAGAACCTCCACTCTTCTGAAATGACTTCCCATCAGATCACGTCTGCAGTGATTCCATTCAACCACAGAACCATTAGCATGATCCACACTGTCTGACAAGACCTGACCATAAGCATTCCAACTCATTCCAAAGGTGTTCAGTAAGGTCACAGCTCTGCTCAGGCCAGGTCAGTTCTTCCACAAGACTATGAAGTCATGCTGAAATCTGAAAACACACAATTCTCTAGAACTAATTTAATCCAAACCATCAGAAACAGTTCCAGACCGCTGGCTCTGTGTTCAGGCAGGTAATATTATTCTGGAATACGTCCAGTAGATGGCATCGCATGATTTACCACACCAAGGAATTCTGATTATGCACTTCAATCCATTCCACTCCCACTATTTAGAGATTCTATACTTAAATTGAAGCTGTTAGCAATGGGTGTGGCTGAAATAGACACTAATTAGTAAGGCCCACATACTTGGACTTTGGTGTCTTACTGGTAAGGGCACTGGACTACTAGTCTGGGTGCTTTTATCTCAATTTAATCACATTTGGGGGTTCAGCAGTTAAGGCTGAACAGCAGTTTGGGGATTTTGAGCAGCATGCTCCCTAAGTGCTCAGGTCACTTCTAAGGGTGTCTGCTAAGGAATGTAAATGAATGGCAGTGCAAAAATGGCTGTGCTTACATTAGGGGTGTAAAACTCTTAAAATCCATTCCTTTTTTACGTAGGAAGTGTTAACAACACAAAACAATGCACATTTTGTTGTATGAGTAAGTGTGCCACACAATAAAAAGCAATGTCTAGAAACTATGCTTTAAAATGTAAACAAAATGCTCTGCTGTAGCTTCGCCATATCTTAAATAATCGAGTGAAACCTTTCCTTTGATTTCTAAAAAATAACTAGAGAAAGCAAACGTATACTTTTGTTGTATTCAAATTGTGACATAAACAATCTGCGAAAAGCTCCCCGATTTATGATGGGGTTATGTTCAAACAAATCCATCATAGGGTAAATATATCATAAAGTAAGGAGTTTTAATTATATTTGATACTTACATAAACACTTACAATAACCTACAGTTGGCCACAATCATAAAGACAAAGCTTATATTATAATAAAGTGTTGAAAAATCTAATTTAATTTCATTTATGGTAATTGGTTGAAACTGAAAAATAAAAGCAAAACACTTAGTCTATTGGTGAACTCGCTAATGCTGACTGCAGACTGTGTTCTTGTAGATTCAGTTCCTGTTTTCCTTTTGGCTGGCTGCCAATACTCACCTTTTTAAGACCCATGGGGACTTATTTGCACATATTTTTCTGTACTCTAGATGTGAAAATAAAGACAAAACACAGCAGAGATCTGCCCTGAGTAAATGCTATAAAGAATCTCAATCACTGTGTCCTGAATCATGATTAGTGAACGGATCCGAACTGAGACCTGAATGGTCTCAAGAACTGAGTTCGAGAACGGAATGGTGAAGAATCGAAGTAAAACTGTCTCATGTATTGTACTTTCCATTTCATGTT
The DNA here is from genome assembly GCA_034779995.1 of Parotocinclus haroldoi. Classification (NCBI taxonomy): domain Eukaryota; kingdom Metazoa; phylum Chordata; class Actinopteri; order Siluriformes; family Loricariidae; genus Parotocinclus; species Parotocinclus haroldoi. The sequence continues at coordinate 5,585 of JAUZST010009316.1, forward strand.
CCCTTTAACCCAATGTGCTTCTGTATTGTGTGTGCCGAAGGCTGTACTGCAGTATGGTACCGAACTGATGCTGGGCTTCTTGCTGCCTTATGGCTTAATCTTGGTCAGCTACCTGTGTATACTCCGCAAAATTCGCCAGACTCGCTTCCAGAGGCACGTTCATACTGAGAAACTCATCCTGGCCATTGTTGTCAGTTTCGCTGTCTTATGGATGCCTTACCATATCGTCAGCATCTTCCAGGTACGTCTTAGTTTGCAATAATAATAATAATTGCAATAATAATAATAGGCTTGGGCAGGCAAGAACCATGAGTAGCAGCTCAGAACACTCAGAGGTATGAGGCAGCCAGCTGTTTCAGCAGAACATGAGGACTGGGGGGTTGAATCCCTGAAGATGGCAAGGTGGTAGTTACAGAGCCCGACTATGGCTGGTGCCCTGTTCAGGGAGCATTTTTTACCAGCATTTAATGCATTGCAGGATAGGCCCCAGTATGTACCCAGCCAAAAGGGGGCCTAACTATGGTAAATGGGGTAAAAACGGGAAATTAGTTGACCTAAAAAGGAACTCCCCTTTTCACTAAATGTACTGTAGTCGATATGCCAAGAAATATGTGGCCCAGTTTAGCAGCATCAACGTTTTGAAAAGTGTTGAGACTATAAGTTTGAGTTTGCCTAAGTTTTCCGTACTCGTTAAGCGTGTAGGCTAACGTCTTAATGGAAACCTTGACTGTGATTAATTATAGACATTTACAGGTTAGAGGAAAAAGTGCATTTCAGGGAAATGTTTATATTTTTAGGAAACATTCTCAATTACGTCACTGAATATGATTTGTTCTCGCCAAACATTGAAATTCACTGTCTGTATCTGCAGATGGCTGAGCAGCTGAACACTTCAAACACTCAAATGTAAGTTGCATGCACACACACACACACACACACACACACAGTCTTTATTATACTACATCAAAAATGACCCGTCTTTCTGCTTCACGTTTGCCTTATTTGAATGTTCAAATTGTTTTTAAATTATGGACTTCAGGCATAGACGTCCATTCAGGTTTTCCTTTGTGCATACACAAAATTTGCAAAAATTTGGTGAATGGGAAACTATTCAAAATTACTTATATAGCGCTTTTTTACAATGGTACATTGTCTCAAAGCAGCTTTACAGTATTATGTTATTATATCTTAAAAAGCCAATCCCAAGTTGAGCAAGCCTAGGGTGACAGTGGAAAGGAAAAAGTCCCTGAAAGTAGAAGGAAGAAACTTTGGGAGGACCAAGACTCAACAGGGGACCCGTCCTCCATGGGTGGCCTAGATGTTAATTAAATAAATACTTATTAAGTATATTAAATTATAGCTAAATTATAGGTAAATAACAATTTACCTACCAATGATTGATTTTCCCGGCTAGGGGTCATTCTTGCAGTACTGGGGATGATCACCTGACTGACCCTGACCTGACCTGGCACAATAACGCTATCCATTATGAGTTATACATGTTTACCAATGACATGTGAACAAAACCCTCTCTACGTATTGTGATTACAACATTAGGAAGTGCATTCAGTATTAGGGCAAGTATATTTCAAGTGTATTTCAGAGTATTCCTCCAGCACTAGTACCCACAACAAAGTTGTTTGTTCTTATTTGTAACAGAAAGTTTTGCTGTGAGGGCAGATTTTGAATGTCACATGTCCTGTTCACCCACATCCGTGCAAGCACTGGCAGTTTTGGCAATAACAAATCAACTCTTAATGAAGTTAAAACTATATGTCCAACCTAAATAACCACACTAAATGTATACGTATGTTATAAATGGTAGCTCTCATTTTGTTGAAAAAGTAAAAGTCCATTAAATAATTCATAATTATGTTTTTGATGCTTACTGAGCTAAGATTGGTATCCGCCACGTGTCATGTTCTGCTCACTTCAAAATTCTCAGAACATTGAGTTTGACCAATCAATGCCATTTTTTTAATTTAGGGTTTTTTTTTTTTTTTTCAAGAAGACTAACTGTGAGACTAAATGTAGTTGTTTTCAGATGGACTTGTTTTAACGGTCATGTAGTCCATCATAATCCTTCTAAAAAGTGTTTTAAGTTTTATCCTTAAATTCATGTTTGAAAATCGGTGTGATCTCGGTATCCAGGGCTTTTCCTTTCGCTCTTTCAGATGGTCAAATGTTGCATTTGGTGTTTCCGTCAAAGCAGCTGGTCTTGTTTTAATAATAAAGGAGAGGACACTGAACTTTGCAAGCAGAGACCCATCAAAGGAAAATAATAAAAAATATTAAAATACCAAAATATTCAAGCCAGGTTTAGACTGTAGTCCATCTATTTCTCAATATACATTGTTTGTTTCCTGTTTTCCAGATCAGACTGTGATTGTTTGATTGTTTATTTGACTTCTTTATTTACTTTCTTTACTATGGCTATTGGCATCAGTGGCCATCTAAGCGACACACACAAGGTTATATCTATACAAAAGTTCATCTCAAGACAAGTCATTTATATATACATATATACACACATACATATATACATATATATACACATATATATATAGATAGATAGAAAGATGGATAGATAGATAGATAGATAGATAGATAGATAGATAGATAGTACCCGGAGTAAACCCACGTAGACACGGGGAGGACATGCAGGCTCCATACAGAAAGGACCCAGGCCGCTCCACCCTGGGATTAACCCCGAGACCATCTGACAGAGCAGTGAAACTGACGTGATGGTGGTGTGTTAGTCTTTAAACACCTCAGTGCTGGCCCAGTGCTGGCCCAAAAACAGTCCACCAGTCCGCCAAATATTTTCAGCCACCATCAAGCATCCTCTGAGCACTGACGATAAACTCTGCAACAACAGTCGAGCTGCTGTCTCTGACTTTACAGCTACAAAGTGGAGCAATATGCTACATGTGTCGAATTGAGTGTACAGTGAGTGAACAGTGTTCTCCAGCAGCACTGCTGTGTCTGACCCACTCAGACCAACACCTCTGAGAATGATCCACCACTCAAATAGTACCTGATCTGTGCTAGCCCTAGGGGGTTCCTGACCATTACGAAAAAGAGTAAAGAGGACAAACTAAATATCTGAAGAAACATGGTTCACAGTCTGTAATTATAGTTACAGTGTTATAGTTATAGTTATAGTGAACAGTGCACTGACATATAAAACGTATATAAAGAATAGGCAGAATATAAATTCAGAAACAGATATCTAAGGAATCCAGATGTCTAAGACTTTTCCACAGTACTGTACGTATATAAAGAAACAACTATATATAAAGAGACTACTCTTACCTTACTGTCTCTCCCATCCAGACGTGCCATTCGGATGTCTCTGCGGCCCATCGCCTCAGCATTGGCCTTCATCAGCAGCTGTGTGAACCCTATCCTCTACATGTTTGCAGGGAAGTCCTACATCGGCCGTGCAGGGGTGGCCTTCATGGCTCGCCTCTTTGAGGCCACAGGACGTGATCCTTCAAGCCGCAAAGGCACTAAAAGCAGTCAGAGCAGCCAGGTCCAGCAAGAAATGGAAGTAGATAAACTGCGTGGCAAGGAATTGGAGTCAACCATCAGCGCCAACAACTCAAACTCAAAAAAATGAGAAAGGTGCACTGTGAGATCTTGACCCGAGAGACATCTGCCCTTAGCTAGGAGTTATTTAAGCTGGTCCTGAGGATAATCAGTCGATTCTTTTGGGGAAGTCTAAGCACTGAGCAACAGAAGATGTGCAAAAAAATTTATTTGAGGTTTTTTAAGGACATTTCCAACACGGCAGGATCAAGCCAGACCTGCTACATGAGTTCCTCGTGGCTGACTCAAACTACACGTCTTTGTCCATGAAAGGGTACAAAGTAGACACACACTTTTATCCCTTACCTCTTTTGTCATTCAATTATTTGGTTGTGTCAGTCAGATAAACCAAAAGCAATCGGTGTACAATCAAAGCCCAAAACCTGTGGTCCATTCCATCAGTACAAACCCTGTGTAACCCTAGACAGGGTCATTGAGCTGTCATGGGCATGTGAAAATCTTAGACATGGTTAATCGCTCATGTGAAGCACCAGCCATGGCGGAAGTAGTGCTTAGTTTCGAACCCTTGTTGAATGTGTATGGTGGACCAGTGAAGTGTGAAAGAGCCACCTGGGGTTCATGTAGTCGTGGGATTTTAGGGCCAAGCTTTTGGATTTATACCTCACATACCCACATATTTCACTAAAAAATGCAGAATCTATCGGTTTCTCTGTATGTTGTATATAGTGTATGGAACGTTTATTAAATTAGTTCATCTGTCAGCTGCTACATGTTTATTTTAGCTTTGTGTTCACTTGCTTGTTGTCATGCTTTTTACATACTAATTTGAGATGTCATCCAATTGTTAAATAAACATTCCCATTCATAATTCTCTCCCAGTGGCTCTTGTAGGGCACAATAAACTAGACATTACCTAGCCTGTAGGTGAACCAACACAGTACACTTGTTCAAATACAAACGCAAATGCATACATTAGCGTAAAGTGGGAATTAGCTGAAGAGGAGACTGAAATATGAGTGACATAATAAAATAGCCGAAGCAAAACTCCATAGGAGGGGAACCCACTGTGCCTAAACCTATGGATAAATAGTATGTTTCGCAGTAATGCAAACAGACTCACCAGTCATGGTCATTGATTAACAACAGTTTTTGTTGTGAAACCTTTGGAGAACATACAAAATCTTCTCAGACAAACCCCGGTTTCTGAAACTGTGAGCACCACTGTATGACCCTTCACCTGCTGTTCAGCTCCTGATTTAAGGTAAAAGACAAGATGCAGTGTTACTAACATATTTAAACAGAACAGACACTATAAGCAGTAATTCGACTCACCGGTGGCATGGCAGTGTAAGAAGACATTGTTGACCTGGGTTCGAGTCCCGGCGATGTCTTTATTTCAGGTTGAACAACACATGGCATATGGATGTTTCTAAGAGAGGTAAGGTTGGTGGACGTCTACTTGGTTTTGTGATTGACTGTTGTCCCATCAAGGGCATGTTTAATCTGGCAACCGGCTTTGTCCAGGGATAGACTCTAATGAGTCTTTATGGCCATGGACAGGAATTGAGAAGGTAAAAAAATTTAAAAAATATAACTAAAACAGTAGTGCTTGGGTGGGACATCTGTCCAAGAGTTTGAGAGTAGGCCATTCAAAAACAGAGGACATGAAAATAAAGGCAAACAAAAACAAAACAGACTATATGAATGATTGTGAGGATAAAAAAAAAACTACCTAAGAGTACCTAATATGTATGACTCCAGAAAAAACAAAGTCAGTACAATATTGAAAAGACATTTTTATGGCCCTAATGGCCTGCCATATGCAACTGACGTATCAAAGGTTTGTCTTTTTAAACGTTCTTAATCTTAAATTGTCTGGGATTTCTCGATTCTGAGCATGCCCCCAGTTTTCCCAAAGCAAGAAGGTCATTACCTAAGTGTTCATATGTAAATGCATGTTTTTTTCAACACAGTGAATGTCTCTCAGCGTTCTGTAACATCGCTCTTTACCTCTTTCAAAGACTAACACGCACATACAGTACAAGTAACGGTGGGTTTGTCATTACCAAGACATTTACTCATTGTCTTATCTGCTTGTTCCTGGTCAGGGTTGTGGGAGAGCCAGTGCCTAGCCAGAAGCACAGGTCGCAAGGTAGGAACAGCCCTAGATGGGGAGTCAATCCATCATAGGGCATTTTGAAAACACCAATTAACCTAACACACCTCTTTGTTTGGAATATAGTAGAAAACCAATTAACCTAACTACAAAACTACAGAGAAACTACAGAGAAAACCCACGCATGCAGATTCAGGATCAAACCAAGGATCTCGGTGCTGTGAGTTGGTAGGTGCTAACAGGTGTCTTATGTTGTACTGCAATTGGCTTCAAGTTGCTTTTCTTCTGTTCTGAAACTGCTCTGCTCACCAAGAACGTCATTGATTTTCCTTATCTGCTTAATCCTGGACAGGGTCACAAGCCAGGAACAACCCTTGACAAGGCACCAATCCACACACCCACACACTAACGGCACTTTAGAGACGCCAATTAACCTAACACACATGTCTCTGGACCGTGGGAGCAAAACTGAACGTACCTGGAGTAAACCCACACTGACACAGGGAGGACATGAAGCCTCCACACAGAAAGATCCCAGAGCACACCACCTGGGATTGAACCCGGGACCTTCTCACTGTGAGGCAGCAGTGCTACTCACTGAGGCAAGAAACGATAACGGGTTATAAGTCATAAACTATCAAATGTCAGTATGACGTTTCTGATACTGTTCTACATAAACTTGAAAACGATCTTTTTACCTTGATCGGGCAATAAATGGATTACGGACTATGTAGTTGTGAACGTTCCTAATTTATGTAAATATGTCAATAACCTGCAAGTGAAACCGGACTTCCAGGATGTGATGAAGAAGAGAGGAAATAAAAACTGTCTTGCTGCAGTACTGAAATGAACAATTTGAACAATTTGTGTGTGTGTGTGGTTTTTTTTAGTGTGGTTAGAATCTGTGAGGTTCCATGGCATGTGTGTATTTTTTCATTCTCTGTGCGCGCTTTAATTTACGGTTATTGACTAAAGAATTCAAAACAGAGAGTAAAAGAAATGAAACCCAAACTTGTCAACTTTTGTGACCTAAAGCAGGCACACAGTGTCCCCGATAAGTGTGTAATTGTCCAGGAAGTGAACTTGTCTCACTCTGTGTGTGGAAATAAAGCGGAATATAATACTAGGTGAGAAAGATCTTACAAGACTGAACCAGAGAGAACGAGAAATGCAACGAGGTCATCTTTAGATTACGTTACTACAATGGAACTAGATGATGAAGGGTTCAAATCTTGTCACTACAAAACCACCGCAGAGAGCAAACTTAACCCTTGCCTTAACCTACATTAATCGTACTGACTGCTCAGTGCACAATTTCCCAGCTGTGTATTAATGAACAGATCACTAAAGACAGTCAGTTTTCACCACTGTGGCACATAATGCCTTCCTGAGAGGTCAATCATGACTGGATGTGTCTGAAGGAGGGGAAGACAGACGTAAGAGTTCCTGTGATGCTGCAACCACTGGACGAGAAATGAAGCACAAATTAATAATTAAAGAATATTTATAAATTGTGATCATTTAGCTTCTGCTAACATTACTGTTGCTTTTGGTAGTTTAATAATTACCTTTGCTTTAGTAGTTTAAGATTGACTTTTGGTAGGTTATACGTTTCTAAGTGGCAAAAACGTATAGCTATGAGCTATCATCATCATCTATCATCAACTTGCCTGCAGCGTGGATGAGTTTCTTTTAAGTATTTGTGTATGTAATACAAAAACGTTGGGACGCTAAACAAATTGTGAATAAAAACTGAATGCAATGATGTGGAGATGGCAAATGTCAATATTTTATTCGT
>JAUZST010009317.1:0-13050 GCA_034779995.1 Parotocinclus haroldoi
TTTTCACACCGATTGACATATTGACATTTGATATAGCAATCGTTTATTCTAGGCCGTACTGATTCCAGTTCTCTGTTTTCTTCTGTGTGGCATTGAATATCCAGTAGGCTACACATTGCGCATACACTTCTAGCAGGGACATTTCAGGACCTTTGTTGAACGCAGTATTCATGCCTTGATCGCTGAAAGCTCTTCTTGTTTGCCGTAGTGTTTCAGAGACGCGTCCTTATCGATCATTTTAATGCGAGAGCCTGACGCGATTTACTGTGTATGTACCGCCACCTAGTGGACAAAATGCAGAAATCCGCTAGCACCAAACAAGTCTAAGTCTCAATAAAATAGATACCATTATCCATTATATCATTATACCATTATAAAAGAGAAAACCATTAACAGTAATAACAATAATATCTAATAATGGCATATGAGATCACGCGGTTTTTCCTACAGATTTTGTTAAAAAAAACTTAGGTATTTTAAGACTTCCCTATGTAAAATCGACACATTTTGTTACTGCCGGTTATAATATATCTTCATATTTATGTGACGTTTCAACTAAAATTACTGTTGTTCTAATGAAAAATCTAATCTTTGCACATTGATGTTCGCGATATAATTGTGAGTAGGCTAGTGTCGACAGTAAAAGAAATCAGGGCAAAGAAAACAAGTAAAAGGCTGCCAAAAATCACTTTTAAAATCAAAAAGCATGAAGCAGAGCGATTGCTGATGTAACTGATGCTGGGTAACTGATCAAATGTCATGTTCAAATATATGTTAGATTACACTTACTGGGATTGAATAATTGTCTGAGGGTGTCATGAGAAAAAAAAACGATAATAATAAAAAAATATATATATATTTGATTTTATATGCAATGTAAAGAGAAAGGCAAAGAGTATTAGACGTTTACAAATAATTATACAACTTCACACAGGAAAACATCCTTGAAACATGACTGGCAAACATGAACCTCTTATTATTTTGTAATAAAAAGTTATTTCATTGAGGTCTACTGGTCAAAATGATGTGCTTCAGTGCAACTATATATAAAATAGTCAAAAACAAGTCTACTTCAGACACCATGATTGTACCATGTTCATGTTGTGATCAAGTGGGAATAAATAAATCAGTCACTCACAGGAAAGATATAAAATCAGACAAAAGTAAACATGGCACCTTACAATGGATTTTGAGACTAAAATGTATCTCTTTTGTTCACAAGCTTGCTAGAGCTGCTGGTTGAGCCAGTGTCATTTCTCATTCCACAGAAAGAACCCAACAATCCGCATGCATATAGCTGATTACTGAGGTATCACAAAAATGTTTCTCTGTTTTCCAGCACCAATCTTGCTGAGCATGAAGGCTTCATTTAAAACAGAGGATAAAGGTAGATGTAGCAACCAGAGTCTGGACCACAATGTGGAGGGAGATAGGCAGACCACAGCTTGCTTGCTCTGTTTTACTAGCTCACACACAGCAATCAGCAGCATGAAAGCCAGAAGAAGCACAGACAGAAATGAAAGTGTTCTTTCCTTGCGCGTTGCTGTGCCAACATCTGTCACTGCCAGTGCATTGCACTCTAGTTTGTGTTTGTTTTCCATATTTGTGTGCAAAACCATGCATGTGTGTGTGTGTGTTTGGTGTATCTCATTTTAAATGCTCTATTATGGGCCATGTTGATTACTCCTGACAGGTGCAGCATCCCCTCTCACCCAGAGTTGTGATTCTGCAGCCACACACTGTCTGGCAGTACCGCAACACCTGCCTCCTCACTACAATAATGAATCCCTCAGATAAGAGCGCAAGAGTCAGTTTTTTTTTTAACCTTTGTATGAATGTGCTTAGACTGAGCAGAGATGGACTGTCCTCTAGTGAACTGCTGTGACTGAGACCCTCTCACGGACCAAACATTGGGGAGATGGGGAAAAGGCTCTTTTCCTGCCCCTGGCATTCACACGCTTAGAGCAACTATGGGAACAACAGATGAAAATATGAGCAAAGATACATGAACAACAGACAGGAAAGTAAAGAAGACTATAAGAGAGACGTGTTGCAGTAAATCCTCTCATGATCCACTAAGCATGGTTGTGGGAGAATAAACATGCTACTTCCAATAATCATCAACAGATGTCATAGCTGAACAAGTGTACGTTTACAAATCTGTACCAGGCCAAAACCTGAATCTGATGGATTTTACTGAGTTGTAATAGAGATACATTCACTGTTGAATATTCAGACACCTCTCAGTATCATCAGCATGCTCAAATTGTGATTCATCAGTCCACACAACTCTGCTGAACCACCACTCTGTTCCTACTTTCCAGAAACTTCTTCTGTTGTAGATGGTTTTCGTAGACAACGCTGAGTTTTAACAAGTACAATCTTTCCCCTGTCTTTTAGAACTGTAAATTTCAGCATGGTGCCATCTCTGTGTGAAGAGAGTTTTAGCCTCCAGATCCTTTCTTTCTAGCAACCTCACCTATTGTTTCATAGTGTTGACCTATTCTCTCAATAGCTCAAATCAGATGTCATTTTTTTGTGCTTTAGGGTCTTGTATATTTCAGAATATCTGCGGTTAATCTGGTAAAGATCAGCTATGTGGTTTCTGACAGCAGCCACAGCATAATATTTAATTTGTCTGGAACAGATCTTGTCACTCAATTACCTTGGGACCCTCAATACTGCATATTGCACATTAGAACTCCTCACTCCTCAATGTAAGCAGGACAATGATTGTCCTGGTCTATATTGGTCACAGACATAAGGAGTGTCCTGTATGAGATGACAGTTCATTACAGTGCATATATCATGTACACTGTTCACAAAAATGAGAGGATTTCATTATGGGAGATTTCACTTTGAAGTATCCATAATTTCTGTGATCAGTATATTTTTAAACTGAGTTTATCCGAGAAACATGTTCCAATTCATACATTTAGTTTGCTAGTTACAAAATGTAAATGTAATGAAGCAATTCTGCTCCCGTTAGGAAGACTGTGCCAGTGACGATATTCGCCGGTTACTAATGCATTCACTAAACCTGCACTGGTGGTTGGTGGCATTTAAAACAGGGAAAAATGCTAATCTTTGCATACCAGCCAGCCATATTGGAATGCTTCCTGTAGCTTTCTATACTAAGCCATTTCACATAATGCATTTTATGATCTTATTTTTGTAAACTGAAAGTCTAAATGGAACTGATTTACTGGAGTTTGAGAAGTCAGCCATGTTCCTGATTACTGGAAGCTGTTTGACAGCTAGTGAAGAGGTTCCACCTTTTTGAAAGGTTGACCAGTCCTCATGAGAACATCCACGTGTGAGGTCGGCATAAACAAAGGCTTAATCCAATACATGCTGAGATGGTTTTTTTGTGCAAAATGCACCCAAATACACTCCATTTACTGCTAGTGAATCCCGTGCATTCTGGTGTGTCTCAAAACAGTGTGCTAAAAAGTACTTGTTCTCACATCTTGTCCGATCAAGCACACTGACAAGAATGATGTGATTGTTAGTTCTGTAGGTTGGCAGAGATGGCACCTTTTCGACTTTATGCTTCTAGTAGGTCCCCCTTATCCCCGATTATAATCTTAACTGTTTATTTCAGTCATTTAATGAATGACAGCCATCAGTAGTATCCCATACTACCATTACGCTGATGATAATGATGGTTTGCAGGAGAGAAGTTTGAGCTTAAAGAATGAACAGCACAATATTGCAATATAAATTTGCTAAAATGTTGAATAATGCCAAGATTAATAAATATCAGACAGCATGTTTCTGCTTTCCTAATGCATTCACTATGTGTAAAACTGGCCATTTTCTGTCTTAGCTAGAAAATGCTCTTTCTTCCATATTCAGTGTGTCAGTTACAGAATACATTGGTTTGTAATACATTAATGGTGTATAAATAATAATTGTGTCAGCTGAAATGTTCATGTTCCAAATACATTCACAGTGCTACTAACAATCAAACAAAAAGGAGATGTTCATTGACTTCACTAGTTACTGTATATACACTCATGTTTGTGCTCAAAGGGTCACAATTTGGAATGAGAGCTGTGCTTTGCAGCCTAAACTAGGCCCACCATAGTAAAGCTTTCAACCTTTCTGCTCCCTCCAGACTCCTGCTCTTCATGACTTGGATAAGATCTCCATTTGCCCAGAGGCAGGCTGCTCTGCTGAGGAGCTTTGTCCAACCTGCTGATAACGATGTTTTCTGTGCCATATGCTACACCTAGATGGGAATGACATTTACACCTTCCATCAGCCAATCTCTATACTCATCTATTTATGTGTTTGTGTCTATGTGTGTGTGTGTGTGTGTCTGTGAGTGTGTACATGCATGCATGTGCACTGGGTTTAGTCAAATGTTTAAATAGATAAGGCTTAGACTGGAAGTTTTCCAACACCTAAGAGCAGAATCAATGCATGGAGCCAAAAAATCTTTTTCATTGGTATTATAACATTTCCTAATGAACATTTCCTCAGATGTGTTGTAAGTGTCGTGTTTCAGTTTTTTTAAACATATCTAAAATCTAATATCCTAAATATAGTTCCAATTTTATTGTATTTTTATTTATTTATTTTAGTGTAGTTTGAGGTTTTCTTTAAAGGTTTTGATTTTGTATTAATAGAGTGATGTGGCTCAGCTGTTGCACTGGAAAGCAATGCATAATGAATACCTTGTGTGTACAATTCTTGGAATGGGCAACATTTGTGTATATGTAAAGAGTAATTAAGCAATGTAAATAGAAGAAATAAAATTAAAAGTGATTTAACACACTGCTCACAATAATTAGGGAGTATTCCATAATGGGATATTTCATTTTGAATTATCCCTTAGTTTTTGTGCGCAGTGTAGCTTTGTTACTGTAACATGAATATGGTACAAACGTTTTCATACTATGACAGTCAGTGTGACATTACCAGTCCTAGCATTTCAATCCTATATCAGCTAAACTGTTAGTTCTCTGAGTTGTACACTTTTACTGTAGGAAATATGTGTTAGGTTTTATTTACTTTAGGTTTTATAAGATACTGGACAATGGAATAAAAGGTTCAGGGTTCAAACCCAATCTATTCCAAGCTGCCCCTGTTGGGTCATTGAGCAAGGATCTTAACCTACAATTGCTTGGATTGTAAGACTGTATTAATTGTATGTTGCTCTTGATAAGAGGGTCTGTTAAATGCTGTAAAGGTCTGCTAAATACTGTAAATTTACTTTGTAGGGTTCAAATCTCACCCCTTTCAAGCTGCCGATGTTGGGTCCTTGAGCAAGACCCTATACTAGCAAATGCTTGGATTGTACAATCTAATAAATGCAAATAGTAACAGGAACTGTGCGTTGCTGTGCTTATGGACCTCAGTATGGCAGTAATGCTTTGGCTCCAACATTGTGATATTGCACTGCAGCCAAGATGTACTTTGGGTTTAACCAGTCTTTATGTCTCCAAATACGTCACATGGCAGGGCGGTGTGTTAACAGTCTAATAGATCATTGCCAGAACTTGACCAAGGTGAACTTTTTGTCATGCTTTTTCATTCAGTCTGCAGCGGGAACGTGCAATCCTTGGCCACATCTCTCAAACATCTGCAAGCTGTTGCTGAGGAGCCCAGAGGAAAACATTTACCTAACAGCATACTAATTCTTTCAGACCTCAGTGTCAGCACTTCGTAAATAACGGTGAGTGTGTGGGGAGTGGTTTTCAGCCATACACATGTGGAATGATTTTTCAAGGCAAGCCTGTGAGAGCCATTGAGCTCCTGCTGCTCTTATCACTGCTTTAAAAAGCAACACACACATTCTTGCAGTCCCTCTGCTTTTTCCTTCTCCCCCTTTCCAGAGTTTTCTGACTTTAGCCACCTATCAGACAGTCACAGAACACCACCCTTTCAACATCCAGTGTCAGGGGGTCGTTACCAGACAGTATTTCACCTTATGTGAAGAAGCCAAACTTGCCTCAGAGACATAAGCGTGACGGCTGTCTAGCTTGAACACAGTGAATTTTGAGGACAATATTTCACTTACGTTGGGTGGCATCAGCTGCAAGAGACAGGTTTTATTGACAGTGTCTTTATGTTCTGGGTTTTATTTTTCCATAAGGGAAAATTTTCAAACAATACTAAAACATTATCCACATCACAATCTATAGCACATAGTAGTAACGTTTGATTTTCTACTAGTTGTTTTCCATATCCAAGTACCTAGATGTCAAACAGTTAAAGTGCAAAATACATAATGAATCTTGGTCTCAGTTACTTTCCATTTATTCCAATAAGCAACCATACCACACTCTTGAAACTCAGTTATTAATAATTGCCATAGTTTAACAAAATGCCAAGTAGTACTAACCCCCCCCCCCACCCCATCACTGCATGTGACTTGATTTGTTTATGTTATCCTACCGATGTGTTCACCCCTTTATTACCCATCTATTGTCTGCATTTTCCCCTTGTCTTTCACTAATTACTGTATATACTGTATGTATATATTAATGTATATACAGTAAAACTGTCTTCTCTATTCCTCACTGTAAATTGTGTCATCCATGGATATGCCTTAATAAACTTGATTAACTCAACCAATCTTAACTTGATTAACTTAACCAAAAAGAGATTGGTCTGGACCAATCACCACATACCTACCCTGAAGTATGTCCCTACACACAGCTTTCTAAAGGCACTTCTACAACAGTTTTAGGCACTAATTTGGAAAAAACTATCCCCTGCAAAGCTCCTCAGAAAAATACATTTGTTCCAGGGATTTTTCAATTTGTTTGCATTTGCAGCACCAGTAGGAACAATGTATGACACTGAAGTGCCGTGAGTCACTCAAATTTCACTTATACCACTCAAGATCGCATTATACTTCAATTGTATATAATTTCAGTGAAGACTGTACTTCACTGTCCATCCACTTTTTTGTGTATTTTTCCATTTGAAGTGGAAAAAACTTTATACGGCAGCTGGTGTACAAGCATATTTCAACATGATGGTTGAGTTCAACTCTGGTACTTGAGTCTAGACCAATAACTATACATTTGCATTACTACATCAAGGCCAATTATAGTCACTCAGGGTTCCTATGTGCTGAGAAGAGCACGTACCTTGAAGAAGGAGCTTATGATAATCATTCCTAGTTCCTGTGGTGCAAACCACTAAGAAAGGGGACAAAGTTCTAAGAAATCTGAAGTTCTACCAGTGCAAAAGTGCATTAAGAACTAAAAGTGTACCTTGTGGTGCAAACACATGAGAAACGCACTTTCTCCAATAGTTCTAAGAACTATGAAAAAGGTCCTCTGGCATTAAAGAGTTTGTGCCCCGGCTTAGTTACTAAAAGTAATTGTACAAATGGCAACACACACACATCCAACTTTGCAATTAAGTTTCTATGACTACAGTGATGTACAAATGCAGTTATGTACAGTCCTCTAGAACAAAATTGGATAACACCTTTATTTGGACAATTTTTTTTTTAAATGAGCTGGAATAGTCCATCCATATTCACTTATTGTCTTTGTCATAGTCTCCTTTGTAATGCAACCATGGTAATTGTGGAAATTATAAATTAGATTAACTCTAACATTAGGGATGCTGTTCATTTTTCCTTTAAATGTTTACAATACAATACATATTATATCATAACCTGGACTAACCTCCCTACTCCTAAAGAAAAAATGTATTTAGAAATCATAATTTAATTTTCTCAAACAAATTTAGAACATACAGTTATTTGTAGATACACTGCAGTCTTACAGAAAACAACTAAAGACCATTGTTACAGTGAAAGCATTAAGCAATGAGTAATAGATCTGTTTGATGCAGTTTTAGTGAATAAGATACAAATGTATATAAAAGAGGGATTATTTATTATTCAGTGATCTTAAGAAAGTGTTGTGTGTGCTGTGGCATGGGAATAGAACAGAGTGCTGCTGTGTCCTCATCCCTTTCTTACTCCTCTTTTGGCACGCTGTGCTTCCTGATAAGGAGAAGGAGTACCGAGGACAAGTTAACATAAATGAAGCATTAAGACATATATCAATATTTTGCATATTTGTAAAAATATTAATGCATCAGCCCTTTATCTGCAGAGATAAAGAAGGGGTGGGGATGAGCTTTCAAGGGTTGCTATTTTATTATTTACTACAATGACTCCCATTACCAGTGAAGACCCAAAAGGTGGGCATTGTAACCAATCATAGTCTGTTTCCACTTTATTTTTTCCCTTAATGGACATCACTCTATGCATCATAATTAACTCTGAAATGCATTTGTCCTTCCCTAATCCCAGGTACTCGTTCTAAGGTCATTATTCAAATCAATACTGTTTACAAACATGAAAGCTGGAAGTTGCTGTTTGATCTGTGGCAGAAATAGCATTGGTTATCGATAGCTAAAGCCCTGCTTGGTGGGTGTCATGTCAATAACAAGCCGATCAATAGGGCCTAGTCTGGGTGGAGTTTGACAGTGGGCTCCCTGAGGAGCACTGCGCCTATGAAGACTGAGATGTGCCATATATTCAAAGGTACAACACCTTGTTAACTTAGCCCAAGTTCCACTCCAGAGGCACTACAGACACAAATTAAGGCTAATGATGTGCTAAACAGTGTCTATCTGCTTTTTGAATCAATTTACTTGAATTCTCCAAACAGAACCCTCTGCAAGGCACTCTTAATAGAGAAACACGTTAAGTTCATGAATTTATAAATGACATATATACGTAACTGTTTAAACAACCGTGTCTTATGTACTCCACCCCTTGCAGTGAAACATGTTTGATATTTGTTTGACATAATCTTCCCGTTTTAGTTATTCATGTATCAGTGTGAAAATACTTTTGCTCTCCTCTTGCACATAACCTTCAAACCAGAGGCATTATCTTCCCCATTGAGCCCATGTGTGAGCAGTTCCCACAGAACAGAGGATTGTGGGTCAGAAGCAGAGCTGTATGTGAGGGCATTATCACGATGCTGGGGGCATTTATGGAGTGCAACACTTTCTCAGCAGATTGTGCTAATGAGGAGTTAAAGGGGCTGCCATGAAGCTCCGATATATTACCCTTAAAATGCTGCATAAACAATATACTGGGAATAGAGGCTCAGTACATTAAAGCACACAAACATTTTGTGAATAACACTTTGGAAATTCTGTCTATACATCATTTTTTCATTGTTTAGCTGCAAGTGCTAACTGAACCGTAGGAAATCTCTGGGAGTAATTTTATTTAGCTAATGTTTGTTTAGCTAACTTCGTTTAGCTACTATTATTTGCTTCGTTTTGCCATGACATAGTGTAACATAGCATACAGCATTTTAGATTTCATAATTACAGCGCCACAGTCTACAGACTAAGAAAAGGATTTAAAAAAACATTCCTATTGTCACTTATGCTTCCCCAATGTAGCATTTTTAATGGTAAATTACCATTTATTCGCACTTTGTGTATCCTTTGGTCACTTCAGCTACCTTCCCTTGAGTAAGAAAGTGACTGAATGGTTGTAACTTTAACCTTCACTAGAATTGGATTTTGTTCACAGAGCACATTGTTCAGAGACTACCAAAGAGAAAAGCTAACTATGTTTCAATATGATGAATAGAAAGCCATCCAATACATTGTATACTCACACTTGGGTGCTAGGTCAAGGTTAATATGTAGAGGGGTGTTTTTTCAAGGCAAAAAATATTGATCCTGCTTAAGTCAAAGGATGTTGGAGTATGCGCTGCTGAAATGACATAAGAGGTACTTTTCAAATAATTTTCAAGATATTTTCAACAAATTGTATTTGTGTACAACTTTTAACAATAGACATAGTCACAAAGCAGAAAGAGATAGAGAAGATAGATAGAGAACTGTGCCAATAATCTGAATGAGTGTAATGCAACAGTGAGAAGGAAAGAAGTCACCTTGAGAGGAGCCAATCTGAAAGAAGAAAATCCACCATCCTTCGGGCAACAGTGTGTAGTGGGATGTTAAAACCAAGCTTGTGATGAGGTACAGTTAAACAGTGTTATATACACACTGGACATTTCATTAGATTGTTCAACTGTTCATAATGCAAATACCTAATCAGCCAATCACAAGGCATCAACTCAATACATTGAGGCATCTGGACATGGTCAAGCTGAGCATCAGAATGGGGAAGAAAGGTGATTGTGAACGTGCTGGTGCTAGACTGGCAGGTAAGAGTATTTCAGAAACTGCACTTAAAATGGCATTTTTACACACAGCCATCTTTAGTGTTTACAGATCTAATGTTTACAGTTACAGGTCTGATGAAGAGAAAACATCCAGGAGCAACAGTTATATGGGTGAAGATGGGTTTCTGATGTCAGTGGTCAAATGAGCATGACCAGATTGGTTCGAACTAACACAAAGGCAACAGTAACCCAAATAACTACTTGTTACAACCGAGGTATGCAGATGATGAATGCACACCACATCAAACCTTGAAGCAGATGGGCTACTGTAGCTGAAGACCACACCAAGTGCCATCCCTGTCAGCTAAAAACAGACAACAAAGGTTCCAGTTTTTTACAGGCTCATCAAAATTGGATTTCTGCTGCAACATTCAGATGGCAGGGTCAGAATTTGGTGTTAACAACATGAAAGCATGGATCCATCCTATCTTGTATCAATGTTTCAAACTGTTGTCATGGGAGATACATTCTTGGCATACTCTGTGTTGGTTATTACTTTGATTGTTGAATCTATGCCTCAAAAAACTAATGCTGTCCTGAAGGCAATAATAGCAAGGTGTAAATAATGACGTGGCCTGTAAGTGTATACAAAGGACAGACAAAATAAGTAATAGCATTAGGCTCAAATTTTTAAGTCTTGAGCATAAGAATTTGTTATATAAATCCGCAGCTCGACAGCAGTTTCTGGGAGGAACAACTTTCTGAGGGATCAAAGTGAAATAAGCCAGGTGAGATTATTCAACATGTGAGAAAGGTGACTGTGATAAAGGTGCAAACAGCTCCAAATGGTACCAGAAATTCAAAACTATAAAAGATGAGCACATATATAAATTGTCTTTAACTACTAACCAGATTGAGAAGGCTGCACAGGATACATAGTTGACCAAAGAGCCAATTTAAATTGTTTATAATATGAATAGTATAAGTAAGTATAATGGGAAATTTGAATCCAAGTGTGGCCTATAAGTAATGCACTATTTTAATTACATGTATGTATATTTCTTTGCCTACAGTGCACAGTAAATGCTTCAACTTTGTTTTTATGTAAACAGCATGTTTTTCTTTTTTCCTAATTTATTTAGTACAAATTTTCCCCATGATTCACGTAATTAAATAATAATTGTCAGGGAGCATTAGAAACTGTGTCAAATCAATAAATTAGTGATAGCTGTAAATGAAGAAATGCACTATGAATATTCTATGCTTAGGTAGCACAGCCACTGATAAACTAATGCACTAGTCCACCACAGGTTGAGTCCAGCTGTGCCTTCAGGCCGTTTATGTGTCACATGTAAGAGAGAGGGGAGGACAGCATGCCCCCAGTGCTGCACATGATATCCACTGTCCAACAGAATCCATATTCATCCTCTTTAAATCCACAGCACCAAAAACCCCTTCACTATTAACTTGTGTAACTTAAAAAAAATCTAAATATCTGCTATCATTACTGAATGTTTTCAGCACTTTGAAAATTGAACAGTAATGTTGATATCTCTCTGTGGAAACAAGGCAGCAAGCAGACCACCAAGAGCGATCCCACTGATCTCATCCATATGTACTCAACCCACTTTCTCCATGATCAGAAGAACTGGATTCCACGTGCACTCTTCGGCACTTCACATCTGACTTCAAGACTCAGCTTAAGGCACACACAGTTGTAATCCTGTTTTAGTACTTAAGGGATATGACTCTACTCAAACGTATCAGAACGCCCTCGCACACTGAGCTTTTGAGAGCCCATTTTGTGTGAGAGCAAAAATACAAGGAATGTATAGCTCAAAGGCAAGTTGAATTTGAAGTTTAAGAAGCAAGTGCAGACAGAAAGACATCACCAAGTATCAGAAGGTGTGATAATTTGTTAAAACAGCAGCCTAAGTTGGCAGAGCAGAGAGTGTTCTCAGAGTCTCTTTCTCTGGTGCCTTCTGGAGTCCCATTTACCCTCCTTCTCCTCAAGCTCTAACGCTTATTCTTTCAACCAACTTTGGTGTGATTTCTTGATAAAGCAGACCATCTCTCAAGGTGCACTGAAGTGGAAAACATAAAAAAAACAATGACACTAAGAAGCTCATTTTTTTCTAATTAACTATGAAGCAAACTGAAGACAAAGTTGGATGACACAGGGAGACACTGAAGGACTTAGGACTCTTAGGAAGAATTTTAAAGTAGGAAGCACAAATGGATGTTTGCCAACTTCTGTGAGCTAATTGGTAGAAACTTAATGAATGTAGCTTACTGCAGAGACAGATGCTTTGTGGAATGTGGCAGATTTCGGTGGCTGCGCGTCTCCACACATCAAGACACAGAGAACATTTGGCAGGTCACAGAAATGTGCAGACAGAGGGGAAGCCTGAGAAGGAAAAGAAAAGCCCATATGAGTAGTGTGTGTATGTGTGTGTGTGTGTGTGTGTGTGTGTGTGTGTGTGTGTGTGAGAGAGAGCGAGAGAGAGAGACACTGTGGACACCGGCTCTTGAGCTCATCTGTTTGTTTGAGGTTTCTCTTTTGTCAGGGCTTTATATCGTCGCCAGCTATGTGGCTTGCAATTAATGTGCAGGCCTCAGGGACCTAATTAACCAGTGGGATTAATTCATTTTTTTTCAAAAATAATCATACAAATCACCCTGACATTTGTCTGCCAGTCAGGAGATGTTTATGGTAAGCGATGATTAGCTCGTTTGTGGCCTGTCTTTTCCCCAAGGTGGCAGCTGGAGAATAAAGCAAGGGGGGATATGTGTGTGTGTGTGTGTGTGTGTGTGTGTGTGTGTGTGTGTGTGTGGTGTGCATGAGGACCAAATGTTTTCACAGACATAACAATGTAACATATTTTAGTTCCGTTGGGAAATTTAGCTAGTTTTG